>SKCR01030248.1:0-176858 GCA_019454045.1 Zanthoxylum bungeanum
GTTTCTCCCCGTAATTAATCCAAGATACTTAAGTCCGAATCAAATATCATAGGTGAATCTTCAGGAAGCGACCCATGAGATCTCCGGATATGTTGGCAGTAAATACGGTCGTCGGATAATCCGAACACGCACGTACCTCGTACTACGTTCTTACCCGATTCACAAGACAAGGTTGGCTTCTAGCAAAGCGCCATGCCTACCCGATTCTCCAGAAATATTCTTATAGGAATATAAGATCTATATCAAGCGTAGTTATACCGTAGTTATTGCGTATCGATCCAGTATCAGATGATCACATGTTAGGCCTGGGGCTGGAGATGTGTCTGCCCCGTACGAAACATATATCGGCATCAAGCAACTAGTCTTTCAAATCAGACAATCCTGACCTGGTCATATTGTCCGACGGTTGCAACCTTTTATAGAGTACTAGTTCTGTGTCCCTGCGTGATCATCACCTCCATATGTCTGAAGTTATACTTCCATCTTGACATCAATCCAGTACTACTACGATTCTCGATAAACCCAGAAGAGGTGTACACAGAACCGGTCAAGGTCCCCAACCACCAAAACCAAGTTTACCGATTGTCGCAAGTACTAGCGATGTAAGTCTCAGGTTAAGACCATATACACCTACCCTGATGCGGCCTCCCATAGACACGCAGAAATACTCCCAATGGGATTCCGCGGGGCTATCCAGAGCGAAGCTGTTTCCGTACCATCGGTAAAACACACCCTCATATCGCACTTGCATAAGTATCCATACTTAAATATATGAGAACTATGCCGTTGTGCCCTCACAACGTGCACAAGCGCAATACTAGTCTATTCCGCATTATCGATGTCCGATCTCGATAATACTCCGACTAGGGATATTTAATGATTAAACCTTATGGATTGATACTGTCTCATATCATTTCAATCCAGTATTAATCATATGGACTTTCGCCATTTATAAATCAAAGTAAATAATATTACAAAACGGCAAACGGCAATTTCATTATCACATAGTTAATTTTGTACAATAATACAATATCATTTACAAACAGTGACGCTATGGGACATAATGTCTAACAACGAGGACTTGGGAAGTTCTTGCTGAGTACTTCGGAGAAAGGAAAAGAGAAAGATTAAGTAGCCAGCATAGGTTAGGGACAAAAGAACAAGGAACAACGAGTTAGACACCAGAGAGGATTCAAGGACGAATCGTGTTTAAGGAGAGGAGAATTTGTATCGATCGGTAGTAATTACTACTACCTATGACGATATTATTACGTACGAGACATAGGAACATAAAAAAATCATGTTGGGATTCAAATTACAATTATGAGAATACTTTGGGAACGACTTGTAAATTTCTCGAAGTCCCGATAAGAAACTGTACCATATGCCCTTTTATACTATATGTAGTATTTGGGGAATAACATTTTCATACAAATTCGGATTTTTATGAATATTATATCGTCGGAAAGCTTAGACCGAGACCTACAACTTTTACGTTAAGCATTTTTCTAAATTCGCACCAGAACTGGGTCAGAAACGCAAGTCAAATTCTAGATGAATAGTGATTTCGGGTTTAAATGGAAAATTCTCAAACTTTCTCCAAGATTCTACACTTTTTTCAACTTACAACATATCTAATTGGTCCATTATATAAGAAGCCACTATTCACTATTACCAAAGAGGGAAAAATGAAATTATAAGGAGAAGAAAAGGGGAAACTGAGAAAGAAGAATGAGAGAAGACGAAGAAGAAGAGAAGAAGAAGAAGAAGAAGAGAAGAAGAAGAAAAGAAGAAAAAAGAGAGAGAGAAGAGGAGAAGATTGAAGCCCAATAAACCCATGGCTACCTTTGGAAGCTTGGGATTGAAGAAATCAATGTGGAAAGGTAAAACACCCATAACCCATTTTCTAAAATGGTGAAATTGGTGATTTGGCATGAGTATTGTATTGAGTACATGTTTATGGTGATGATTTCATTATTCTTTTCATTTTGAGTCAATATAATGATTGGAAAAATTTTATTAGAATGATTTCGGTGAAAAAATTGGGGATAATGATAAAGTGAAGATAAGAAAAATTAAATTTTTGATGGAATGATGATTTATACATGTAAATGAAGTGAAAATGATGTTTTGTAGTTTGGGTTGTTGTATGGAAGTAAAAATATGATTTGTGGTTTTTAATGTTAGGTTGGAAAATTTAGAAAGTATTTGGTAATGGTAATTTGATGAATAAATGAGTGAATGATGATTGTTATATCGTAGTTTTTAGATGTATTAGAATTGGTGATATGCATAGGGTACTGCTTGTAGAGAAAGGGAGGTCAAAGTTATGTCGGAAACATGGATAGTTGCTTATAAAGTGTTTGTGGAAATACCCCAATGACTTAAATATTTATTTAGGTTAAAATAACTCTTAATGGCATGTGTTTAGGTGTTGGAAAATTAAAGAAATGGGTTTGGAGTGAAAGAAGTTTGTTTGGGAAAATTTTGAAGTTATAGCGACGTTTTGCCGCAAATCGATCCACCCGGATGGTATGTATTCTTGCGGCTGTAACTGGGGTTTCGAGCATCCGTTTTATGAATCGTTAATTTTTAAGTAAACTAGACACATAAGGAAATCATATACTCAAAAATCATATTTTTTAGACTTCAAATGAAATTACAGAAAAATTCAGAAGTTGGAGTTAGAGCAGTGGCGAACAGGTCCAGTTCTCTACTGCGTAAGGTGAGGAAAATTCCTTATATCTTGAGTTCTACGAGTCCCAATTGAGATCCTTAAAAAATGGCATAAAGTAGACTCTTAGAACAGTATTCTATAAAAAAAAATCAGCTCCAGAACTGATCCCCTCTATTTATACCGAATTTTCAAATTCAGGTCACTGTCAGTGACTCTTCTGTTTTGATGTAGGAGTTGTAGACGCGTAAAACGATTTGCGTAACCACAAAACTAGCCTTGTAAAAAAACTCTATAGGGTGCTTTAACGTGTTAGAAACACAGCGGGGGTGATAATTCATGCATTTCATGTTTATTCTTATCTATGGTAATATTCTCGTTGTAGTAGCTAACTAATTTATTCTTATTCATATATTTAGATCGGCCTCAAGATTCTCAGCGGCCTTCCACCCCGTGAAGGGACTCATCTCAGCCGTATACTGTGGGTGGACACTTTTCTTTTTTCTTTTTCTTGATTTTTATTTCGCACTTTCTTATATCAAACTTACCTTTCAGTAAATAGGACTTTAGCCAAGTTTGTATTTATATTATATATGATTCAGCATGATTGAGAAGTTTTATGAAAATATAGATATTTCAGCTTGAGATATAAGTTTTCAGTAAAAGTTTATGTTCTCTTCTTTTGGGGCATGAGGTAAAACCTCACCCCAGTATGTAACTGTTATGGTTGGATTTGACGGATATAGAGAACATGTGCACATGTAGGGCCAGGATGGCGGCTTAGGATCGTGTACCTAGTCCCTAGTGGTGGCTACACTGCCAGTTGAGCTGTTGTCCTGAGTGTAGAGCTCTACGTTGCTAGTTGAGCTATTGTCCTGGACGTAGGGCACCACCAGCCTCAGAGATGTCGTAGTTGAGCTGTTGTTCTGGGCATCGAGTACCATTAGTTTTTAGAGATGCCGCAGTTGAGCTGTTGTCCTGGACATCGAGTATTTTCAGTTTTCAGTATTCAGATTTCAGAATTCAGACTTTAAAATAGAGTTTTCAGAAACCAGTGATTTAGAGACGGTGTATTTTTAGAAAGATGAAGTTTTCAGAAACGGAGTTTCCACAAAAGATATTTTGGAAATATGATTTTAAAGTTAAAAGACTTTTACTTCAGTTTTTAGTTTTTGTCCGCTCACTTGGATCATATAGCGATCTAACCCCCCACCAGTCTTTATTATTTTGTAAGGATTCCAGGAGGACAGGCTTGGGAGGATGGATACCGATGCAGTCACCAGGGATGGAGTCCACCAGTTTAGGGTCAAAAGTATAAAAGTCTGGTCAGAGTTGAATATATGCATTTAGTGATTGATAGTCATTACAAGTGCTCCATAAAATGTTGTAAAGAAGAATTTATGAGTATGCATTCATGGGTAATAAAAGTATTTTATGATTGATTTAGTTATGATTTTCATGTATGACATGGCATTTAAATAGTTTTGAAGACAGTCAGTTAGTTAGAGGCTTATGGGGTTAGTACAACTATCCTCTACCAGTAACATCTCCCAGATCGAGGATATTACAGGTAATTCTTTAGTTTGTTTATTGAGTTTTAAGCTTAATGTTTCTTGTTGTATCATCACCAATAAGATTGATGTGGTAAACTTAAAATGAACTTGACAAAGGGATTTTAGGTTTTAGCCTTAAATTCAATAGCTCACGATTTTCCTTGAGGATAGATAACCCTTTAATGGATTTCCTTACAGGATAGACATATACCTATCGGGCGGGGGTAGCCACAATTGGAACTTGATATTAATGAATCCAGGTAATTTGGTTGACATAGACATATGGTTTAATTGGGTTATACTGGGTATTTGCATCTGACCATCGACATAGGCTTTTGCATATCTTCGTGTTCCAGGTTAGCAAACTAATTTATTGCACGTATACAAGAGAATCAATTCATCTTTAGAATAATATTGTGTGGGGTCACGACCCTAGATCTTTGAGTATTTTCTTTTATTTTCTTTTGTATTTTCTTTTGAGTATGTTTTTATTTTAATTAGCAAATCCAAATTCAACCAACTAAAAGCAATCAATTCCCTTCTCCCTACAATTAGATACATGTAAATAAATAGTATCAATAATTAATAACAACAGCAGGAATTAAGTCCTCGTGGGATAGATATTTTTATACTTATTGAACGATACGTTCGCTTGCGTTATACGAGTGTTAATGTACCGATCAAGTTTTTGACGCCATTGTCAGTGACTTATTTTTCTTGAGTTATTCATATGATGACACTGATGAAGCCTTCGAGTATCTAACATTTCATGATGACACTTTAGTAGTGGAAGAGGCTGAGCAGTATCAGGAACCAGAGGTATCAGTTCAGAAACCCGAACCGGCAAAGTCACTGTTTAACTTTTATTATTCAGATTCCGACTCTGATGAAGAAGCTGGATTGTTTGTACCAACTGCACCAACAAAAATGGAGGATGGAATTATGTATCCTCAAAATGAAGATCATGAGCGTCTATTGCATTGATGTTTGAAGAAGATCTACCTGAGCCAGTCACATCAAAGGATGAAAACCTAAAATCTGACATCTCTTTACATCCTTAGGTTGACACTTATAGAGCATGCATTTCACGGATGACAAATAAAGAATTGAATGCGGAAATCCTAAAATATATTTGTGAAGTAAAGGTGGAGTAAGAAGCAGAGCAAATGGAGGAGCAAATATCTGACCTTATTGAAGATCCAGTGCATTCAAGAGAAACATCACTGTTTTGGGGAGTACAAATCAAATATATCACCCAGAAGCTTGACAGAATGGAACTTCCATTCCAAGTCAATTATCATACAAGACCTTTTGATTCTTTTTCTTTATTTTCATGAACCATTGGAGCGATAAAGATTAAAAAGGTGGCACAAACACTGAATGGGAGAAAATTATTTTTACCACCTTACCATTGGAAGAGGCCCTTCAAAAGCAACGCTCATGGGATTGTCTTTAATCAGACATCTAAAACGACTTTAAAACCTCCTTGACAAATAGATTTCATTCACGTCTGGCTGAAGACGAAAAATTTAGCGCTAGAAGGGAGGCAACCCATGCAATTTGTTGTAAATCTGTGTTCATATTTTGTGTATATATGTTGTAGAGTTTTAAATTTTTTTTGTTAGTTTTTCAGGGAAAATCACAAACGGAGCATTTAAGGAGGAATGGTGTTTGGAAATCATAAAGATGAGATTTAAGTCATTAGTGATGGCTGAGTAAGGAATGGATTCTTGAGACGCATCCTTATGAATTTATAGCAAGCGAGTGGCGTATTGCGTACACAATTCTGTTACCTTAATAATTGCTTTGATTTGCTTTTCTGTTTTTACTTCTTTTATTTTCATAGACAGAATCCAGACTTTTTGACCTTTCACGATTTCTTTTATTGTTTAGCTAACAAGCTTCCTTTGGAAGATACTAGTGCTATTATTACTCACCCGTTTCAGGTATTATAAATTCAGCCCGTCATTGCACTTTGGAAGACATCCAGATTTGAGAAAGAAATATATAAAAATGGAAGCCACTTCAAGAAGACGAGTTGAAAACATTTGTGTGTTTTGCGGTACTAGTGTTGGTGTTAAACCACAATACATAGAAGCAATACAAGAATTGGGTCGAATCTTAGCTGAAAAGAATATGCACTTAGTATACGGCGGAGGCAATCTTGGACTAATGGGGATCATTTCAAAAGCTGTACAGGAAGGAGGCAGTCTAGTTCTGGGAATCATCCCAAAACCCTTGGCAGAGGCGAATCTGATAGGTCCATCAAACGGAGAGGAACTGATAGTACCAGGAATGTCCGAGCGACTGGTGGAAATGATTAACCGTGCAGCTTTTATTTCTTTTCTAGGTGGCTTGGGCACATTGGAGGATATTTTTATTGTGCTATCTTGGGCGAACTTGAACATACACCAGAAACCGATTGGGCTGTTTAATGTTGAGGGATTTTGTGATTTTCTTTTTGTGTGTTTCTTGATGATGCCCGGAGAAATAGTTTCATGACAAAACCTATGAAAGAACTCCTCTTTACTTGCCAGAACTGCCCCAGATCTAATTGACCAAATATTAGTCTTTGAACCACAAATTGACCCTATCCTCTCCAAGATAAAATGGTCTGAGGATGATCGTGGTAAGAAGCGTCGGATAAATCTGGATCTTAATCTTTAATTCCCTTTCTAGATGTAGCATTTCAGCTAACCAAGTATGATCTTCTAAACTCTTATTCTATTGTTTAAAACATTGGGGACAATGTCTCATTTAAGTTTGGGGAGGAAATAGTTGATTAGTAGCTTATTTATTTTGTCTTATTTTTATTAGATTTTTAATCTTAAAATTCTTTCGAAAAAGCCAAAAAATTAGAAAAATTTTCAAAAATTACAAAAAATATTTTGTGTTTTTGTGTTTTTATTTTGACTTAAAAGGTGAAATTGGTGAAAGATAGATGTGTAAGGAGTTTTCACTCCTGATACTATTTCAACCCATTTTCGAAACAAGTTAATTTTTCTTTATTTCCTTTTTGAATTATTTAATTTGTAAATTCTCTTTAACACTGACTAAAATGGATCTTCTAATGCTCAGTTTGCAGGTATTATCAAAATGCATGGTAACATACAGACATGAGTTGTAATTGAAAAGTTTGTAATATTCATGCTCTAGTTTAATTGGAGGAAGCATTTATAAATGACAATGGAGTAAAAAAAAAGAAAAAAAAAAAGAAAAAAATGTGTGAAAAAAATGTCTGAGATTCAAGTCATTAAGTCCGTATGGGTGTTTTAACACCTAGTGCCCTTAAACCAACTGGTTTGGGAGTCACTGGCCCAAAGCTCGTGACATGGATCGAAGATGTTGCCTAAAAAAAATAAATATCTGAAGTTTGAGTAATTAAGTCCGTAGGGGTGTCTTAACACTTGGTGCCCTAAAGCCAACTGGTTTGGGAGCCACCGGCCCAAAGCTCGTTTCATAGATGGAAGATATTGTATATAAATAAAAACAAAAATCAAAAATCAAAGAAAAAATTAGAAAAATCGAAAAAAAACATTATTCCATTACTACAAAAAGGTGTGAATTCTGATAAAACTTTAGAACAAAAATATATCATCTTCTCAACTGCATTTGTGACTATTGTGGGCAAAATGAGTTGATTAATATTTTGTTGGTTGTATATATGAAGAATGATAAAAAGAATCAGAGAATTTACTTATTCGGTAATTTAGAAAGAAATAAAAAAACTACTAACTTGGAGTAGAAGTTTTACCTGTTGATGAGCGGAAAATATATCAATATTTACCGCCCCTTTTACTTAATATTTTGTTTAGTTTCTCGGGTTTGATGAACATTTTGATATATTTTATTTTATTTTGCAGATAAAATAATATTGGGACTCAATGAAATCATTTAAGACGAAATGTGGATCAAATAAGGGCAATTATTGGACTTGATATATAAATTTTGGAGATTGGAAACTTGAAAGGGCGTTTTTGACGAAGTGTAGTTTTGGAAATTCTAGTTTAGCGCATCTGTCGTATTTTGGGCATAACCTTTTACGCAGATATCGGAATGAGCTGATTCAAGTTTCAGATTAAGAAGACTCAAAGATCTACAACTTTGAAGGAGAAAATATTTTCAAATTCTGATGATTTCATGACCGAAATTGATGAACCATCCAGAAGTGTGTGGACTGTAATTATTAAAAGTCATTATCAATCATTTTCAAAGTAAAATATTAATTAATAAATAATTAATAAAAATTATCAAATCACCACCAAACACGATAAGAAATTAGTGGAGCAATTATGTATTTGGTGGAGTAATTAGTGGAGAAATTAATAATGGATTTGGTGGAGAAATTGATTGATGATTTGATGGTGGCAAAATTTTGCCTATAAATACCAAGGAATTTCATTTGTAAAATTCATAATTTCTTCTTTGAAATTCCTTAAGAATAAATAAGAAGATTGTATCTAGTTTGTTTATGTTCAATTTTAGTAATAAATTTTCACTTTCGCACTTTTTTTTCTTTACTTTTTAGTTTTTTACTTTCCGCAATTTACTTTTACTTTCCGCAATTTACTTTTACGTACAAACCTTTTCTTTCTTTACTTTGCAGTTTTTATTTTTCAAGCATGAGGAAGTAATTCTCCTTTACTGGGGTGAAAGGTAAAGCTTTTATTATTACTATTTAGATTAATCTCCCTTAAATATAATATATAAGCTATTTAAAACCTGACTTAACGAGGATATCGGTATATTGGCCGGTTGGTAATTAATTATAAATTGGTTCTAACCTGACTAAGTATGGATACCGCCTGGTTGGTCGGTTGGTAATTAATTATTAATTTGACTTAATCAGGATACCGCCTATATGGCTGGTTGGTAATTATCACGCAAAGTTAATATATTATATTAAGGGAGATATCTAAAATAGTAGTAATAAAAGTTGATCCTTTAACCCCCATCATTTTCTTTTATTATACTTTTACTTTATTTAATTTCAACAATTTACTTTTCAGTATTTTATTTTTATTTTTTTTACTTTTTACTTTTTGCTTTTACTTTATTTACTTTTCAGTAATTTACTTTTCAGTATTTAATTTTCAGTATTTACTTTATGTCTTTTATTTTATTTAAGTTTTTACTAGCCCTAGTTATGTGTTAGTCATCTGGGTTGTGATGAATTCTAATATCACCGGTTTATAAGGGATTATTTTATAGTTTGGGTAATTTAAAGGTTTACTTATTAAGTCTTAAACTTAATGCTTCTTGTTGTCTGATCACCAATAAGATTGATGTGGTAAATCTAAAATGAACTAGACATAAGGATTTTAGGTTTCAGCCTCAGATTTAATAGCCCACGATCTTCCTTGAGGACATATAACCCTTTAATAGATTTCCTTACAGGATAGACATATACCTGTCGGGCGGGGGTAGCTATAATTGGAACTTAAACTTAATGAATCCAGATAATTTGGTTGACATAGACATATGGTTCAATTGGGTTAAACTGGGTATTTGCGTCTGACCATCGACAGAGGCTTTTACATAATTTCGTGTTCCAGGTTAGTAAATTGATTTATTACACAAACATAAAATAATCACTTCATCTTTTAAAAGATATTAGAATGATTCACAACCCTAGATCTTTGTGTCTTTTGTTATTTTCCTTAGTATTTTCTTTTGTCTTTTTATTTATTTATTTATTTTGCAAAACTACAATCAACCAAATCAATCAAGAAATCATTCTCTTCACCCTCAATTAGATATTTGTAAATAAATAGATTCAATAATTAATAACAACAGTAGGAATTAAGTCCTCGTGGGATCGATATTTTTATACTACTTGAACGATACGTGCGCTTGCGTTATACGTGTGTGTTTACGCCGATCAAGTTTTTGGCGCCGTTGCCGGAGACTTATTTTTCTTGAGTTATTAATTTTGAAGCTATCTAATTTACTTGTATCTAATTTTCTTTATTTTTATCTGTAATTTTTATTTCTTTCTTTTATTTTTCAGGTGGTTGAAATTCAACACTATTGGGAGATGGAGAGATTACGAGCCTTACAAGAAGATACACCTCATATCTGGGAACAATAGTCCGGTTTTCTGAGGCCTGTTGTACAGCCCAACAATTATCACTGGATGCCAGAATCAAGCAATACTACATTTGCTCAACAAAACTCAATGTGGAGATGTGACATATGTAATGGTAACCACCCAAGTGATTATTGCGAGTACAACTACAATTCAGGGTGGCAGAACTATCAGAATCCTTCATGGTATGATGAGCCATCACATTTCACAGAGCCACATCTTCCATCTTATCCACCATCTATCTATGATTTTCATCAAGAACCAGAACCATCAGAGGAAGATCAGATACTTCATATGTTCAAAGATTGGTTCAAAGAACGGGCAGCTCAAATTGATGCACAAGTTCAGAGTCAAACAGAATCCATACAGAGAATGACAGATCAGATGAGACAATTAACAGAAAACCAAAACTTCATACCTCGAGAAGCTTTTTCAGATGACCAAGCATTTCACGAAGACACTTCAGCAAAGGATGAGGCTGAGCAGAATCAAGAATCAGAGGTATCAGTTCAAGAGCCCGAACCGGCAAAGTCTCGATATGATTTTTATTATTCAGATTCAGACGAGGAAGATGAAGCTGAGCTATTTGTATCAACTGCATCAACAAATGAGGATGAAATTCTGTATCCTCAAAATGAAGATCTTGGAGATTCCATTGCACAAATGTTTGAAGAAGATCTACCTGAGCCAATCATTTCACCCAGATCGGAGGATGAAGACCTAATGTTAGACACATCTTTTCATCCTCAGGTGGAACAAAAACCCGAGCAAATGGAGGAACAAATGTCTGACCTTACCAAAGATCCAGAGCATTCAGGCGAAACATCATTGTTTTAGGGAGTACAGATCAAAGATATCACCCAAAAGCTTGACAGAATGGAACTTCCATTCCAAGTCAAGCACCATACGAGACCTCCTGATTTTCTTTCTCTCTTTGCAGGAATTGTTAGAGCGACAAAGTTTAAAAAGATGGCACGAGCACTAAATGAGACAAAACATTTTCTGCGACCTTACCATTGGAAGAGACCATTCAAAAGCAACGCTCATGGGATTGTCTTTAATCAGACATCCAAAACGACGCTGAAACCTCCTTGACAAATAGATTTCAGTCACGTCTGGCTGAAGACGAAAAATTTAGCGCTAGCAGGGAGGCAACCCATGCAGTTTGTTGTAATTTCTGTTTTCATATTTTGTGTATACATGTTGTAGAACTTTTTAATTTTGTGTATTAGTTTTTCAGGTAAAAGCACAAAAGGAGCATTTTAAGATAAAAGGAATGGTGTTTGGAGATCGCAAAGATGAAAGATAAATCATGAGTGATGGCTGAGTAAGGAATGAATTCTTGAGACGCATCCTCATGAATTTATACTAGCGAAAGGCGTATTGAGTACTAGTGCAATTATTACTCACCCATTTTCAGGTTCTATAAATTCAGCCCGTCATTTCTCTCTTCGACACATCCAAATACACATCTAAATAAGAGAGAGAAAATGTAATCAACTTCGCAACAGCGAATCAAGCGAATTTGTGTTTTCTGTGGATCCAATTCTGGTAATAAACCAGAATTCATCGAGGCTGCAAGGGAATTGGGTAGAGTCATGGCAGAACGAAATATGCATCTAGTATATGGCGGTGGCAATCTCGGATTGATGGGAAGCATTTCAAAAGCCGTTCAGGATGGTGGCGGTCATGTTTTGGGAATCATTCCAAGACCTTTAGCGGAGATGAGCGCATTGTATCGAGTATATCTGAACAGCTCCGTGAAATGGTCAATACTGCTGACGCTTTCATTGCGTTACCAGGAGGGCTCGGAATATTTGAAGAAATATTCACTGTGGCATCATGGGCACACTTGAATATTCATCGGAAGCCCATTGGTTTACTCAATATTGAACATTTCTTCGACTTTCTGTTTGTATTTCTTGCGGAAGCCAAGAGACAGGAATTCATCACCAAATCCGTACAAGATATTTTCCTGACTGCGACAAATGCCGATGAATTGATAGACCAAATCCTTACCTTTGAACCAAAAGTCGACCCCATTCTCTCCAAGTTGGACTGGTCAGACAACGATCGTGGTAAGAAGCGAAAACTGGACATAGATCTTAATCGGTGAATTTTTGATTTTCTGCTAACCAGGTACGATTTTCTAAATTCTTCTTTTACCGTTTAAGACATTGGGGACAATGACTCATTAGGTTTGGGGGAGGAATTTAGTTGATTAGTATCTTGTTTTTAGTTTTTAGTAAAAATTTTATTATGTTGTTGTTTTTATTTTTTAGGCCAAAATTTTTCGAAAAAATACAAAAAAAATTGAAAAATTTTCAAAAATTATAAAAATATTTTTGTGTTTTCGTGTTTTTATTTTGACTAAAAAGGTAAAACATTTTCGAAATAAGTTAATTTTTATTTATTTCCTTTTAAATTATTTAATTTGTAGATTCTCCATAAAACAGACTAAAATGGATCTTCATATGCTCAGTTGGCAGGTATTATCAATATGCATAGTAACATACAGACATGAGGCTATTTGAAAAGTTTGTAATATTCTGTGCTCTACTTTAATTGGAGGACGCATCTATAAATGGCAATGGAGTAAAAAAAAAAAATTTCTGTTGTTCAAAAATAAGCATCTAAGATCCGGGTTATTAAGTCTGTAAGGGTGTTTTTAACACCTAGTGCCCTAAAACCAACTGGTTTGGGAGTCACTGGCCCAAGCTCATTACATGGATCGAAGAAGTTGTAGAAAAAATATATTTATATCTGAAGTCTGGGTAACTAAGTCCTTAGGGGTGTCTTAACACCTGGTGCCCTAAAGCCAAACATGTTGGGAGCCACCGACCCAAAGCTCGCTACATAGACAAAATGTATTGTATATAAATAAAAAGTCAAAATTCGAAAATCAAAGAAAAAATCAAAAAAAAAAATCTGAAAATTATTCCATTGCTACAAAATGTGTGAAATCTGATAGAACTTTAGGACAAAAACATTACTCTCTTATCAACTGCACTTGTGACTTTTGTGGGAAAAAATGAGATTGATAAATATTTTGTTGGCTGTGTATATGGAGAATGGTAAAAATAATCGGAGAATTTACTTATTCGGTAATTTAGAATGAAATAAAACAACTAGTAACTTGGAGTAGAAGTTTCCTCTGACTAGTCATTAACTTATCTTTTCTCTTGTCTTTTTACTTTTGTGTGTATTAGTTTTAACTAACTTTTTACTTTTATAAAACATTTGTGGGTATCGTTGCTGTAAGCCCTCACGAGACTACAACTCGTCCACTAGGGACACCTAGGGGTTTAAAGGCTTGTTGCATACGCTAAATGCAATCGTGATCCTTACGAAAGTGGCGTAGTTTAATTTTAATTTTATTTTGTTGTTTTGCTCGAGGACTAGCAAAATGTTAGGTTTGGGGGTGTGATGAGCGGAAAATATATCAATATTTACCGCCCCTTTTACTTAATATTTTGTTTAGTTTCTCGGGTTTGATGAACGTTTTGATATGTTTTATTTTTATTTTGCAGATAAAATAATATTGGGACTCAATGAAATCATTTAGAACGAAATGTGGATCAAATAAGGGCAATTATTGGACTTGATATATTAATTTTGGAGATTGGAAACTTGAAAGGGCGTTTTTGACGAAGTGCAGTTTTGGAAATTCCAATTTTGCGCATCTGTCGTATTTTGGGCATAAAGTTTTACTTAGATATCGGATTGAGCTGATTCAAGTTTCAAATTAAAGAAGACTCAAAGATTTACAACTTTGAAAGAGAAAATAATTTCAAATTCTGATGATTTCATGACCGCAATTGATGAACCATCCAGAAGTGTGTGGAGTATAATTATTAAAAGTCATTATCAATCATTTTCAAAGTAAAATATTAATTATTAAATAATTAATAAAAATTATCAAATCACCACCAAACAAGATAAGCAATTAGTGGAGCAATTATGGATTTGGTGGAGTAATTAGTGGAGAAATTAATAATGGATTTGGTGGAGAAATTGATTGATGATTTGATGGTGGCAAAATTTTGCCTATAAATACCAAGCCATTTCATTTGTAAAATTCATACTTTCTTCTTTGAAATTCCTTAAGAATAAATAAGAAGATTGTATCTAGTTTGTTTATTTTCAATTTTAGTAATAAATTTTCACTTTCGCACTTTCTTTTCTTTACTTTTCAGTTTTTTACTTTCCGCAATTTACTTTTACGTACAAACCTTTTCTTTCTTTACTTTTGCAGTTTTTATCTTTCAAGCAATGAGGAGGTAATTCTCCTTTGCTGGGGTGAAAGGTAAAGCTTTTATTATTACTATTTAGATTAATCTCCCTTAATATAATATATAAGCTATTTTAAAACCTGACTTAATGAGGATACCGCTATATTGGCTAGTTGGTAATTAATTATAAATTGGTTCTAACCTGACTAAGTATGGATACCGCCTGGTTGGTCGGTGGTAATTAATTATTAATTTGACTTAATCAGGATACCGCCTATATGGCTGGTTGGTAATTATCACGCAAAGTTAATATATTATATTAAGGGAGATATCTAAAATAGTAGTAATAAAAGTTGATCCTCTAACCCCAGCATTTTCTTTTATTATACTTTTACTTTATTTAATTTCAACAATTTACTTTCAGTATTTTATTTTTATTTTTTTTACTTTTTACTTTTTACTTTTTACTTTTTGCTTTTACTTTATTTACTTTTCAGCAATTTACTTTCAGTATTTAATTTTCAGTATTTACTTTATGTCTTTTATTTTATTGAAGTTTTTACTAGCCCTAGTTATGTGTTAGTCATTTGGGGTTGTGATGAATTCTAATATCACCGGTTTATAAGAGATTATTTTATAGTTTGGGTAATTTAAAAGTTTACTTATTAAGTCTTAAACTTAATGCTTCTTGTTGTCTGATCACCAATAAGATTGATGTGGTAAATCTAAAATTAGGGATTTTAGGTTTCAGCCTCAGACTTAATAGTCCATGATCTTCCTTGAGGACAAATAACCCTTTAATAGATTTCCTTACAGGATAGACATATACCTGTCGGGTTGGAACTTAAACTTAATGAATCCAGATAATTTGGTTGACATAGACATATGGTTCAATTGGGTTAAACTGGGTATTTGCGTCTGACCATCGATAGAGGCTTTTGCATAATTTCGTGTTCCAGGTTAGTAAACTGATTTATTACACATACATAAAATAATCACTTCATCTTTTAAAAGATATTAGAATGATTCACAACCCTAGAACTTTGTGTCTTTTGTTATTTTCCTTAGTATTTTCTTTTGTCTTTTTATTTATTTATTTATTTTGCAAAACTACAATCAACCAAATCAATCAAGCAATCATTCTCTTCACCCTCAATTAGATATTTGTAAATAAATTGATTCAATAATTAATAACAACAGTAGGAATTAAGTCCTCGTGGGATTGATATTTTTATACTACTTGAACGATACGTGCGCTTGCGTTATACGTGTGTGTTTACGCCGGTCACCTGTTTAGTCACTAACTTTTTTATTCTATTTTCTCTTTTCTTTTTACTTTTGTGTGCATTAGTTTTACTATCTTTTTACTTTTATAAGACGTTGTGGGTATCATCGCTGTAAACCCGCGAGACTATAACTCGTCCACTAGGGACACCTAGAGGTTTAAAGTCTTGTTGCATACGCTAAATGTAACCGTGAACCCTACGAAAGTGGCTTAGCCTAATTTTATTTTATTTTGTGTTTTTCTCGAGGACTAGCAAAATGTTAGGTTTGGGGGTGTGATGAGTGGTATTTAAATCACTATTTTCCACTAATTTAACCTAATATTTTGTTTAGTTTCACAAGTTTTATGAACGTTTTGATGTGTTTTTGTTTATTTTCAAGATAAAAATAATATTAGAACTTAATGGAATCAATTCGGGACTAAAACGATGAAATTCGGAGGAAAAAATGTCAAAAATGAAAATTTATTGTGCGCGTCATGAAGTGCAGTCCTAAATTCTAATTTTGCTCAAGTTTCGTATTTGGCCATAACCTTTTCATCTAATATTCGATTGAGCTGATTCAAGTTCCAGATTAAAGACGACACAAATATATACAACTTTGAAAGTCAAAATAATTTCGAATTCTGAAGTTTCCATGGCCGAAATTGATGAACAATCCAATATATTTTATGTAACTACTATAGTCATTTACAAATATAAAATAGAAATTAATAAAAATAAAAAAAATAAAAATTGTCAAATTTCCACAAAACATGCTTGCATGTTTGGTTCCATGTTTGATGCCATATTTTGGTGCCATGTTTGGTGCCATGTTTGATGTCATGTTTGGTGCCATGTCTTGTGGAGCAATCGGGGGAGAAATTGGTGGAAGCCTTTAGATTTTTCTATAAATACCAAGCCATTCATTGTAATTTCATGTTTTCCTTATGTTTTGTAAGGAATTTAAAGATTGCATCTTGTGTGTTTATTTTTAGTAATTTAATTTATGCATTTTTATTTTCAGTAATAGTAGTAGTTTCTTCTTCTTCTTCTATTTTCTTTTATGATTTAGTAGTTAGATTTCCGCTGGGGGAAGGGTGAAGCTTTTATTATTTTAATTTAGATTAATCTTCCTTAATTATAATATGAGAAATTATAATTCAAACTAAAAGGATTTCCGCCTTAATGGCTGGTTTATTTATTTGACATAAAGTAACACCGCCTATATGGCCGGTCTTTAGGTGACAGATAATTACCACCTATATGGCTTGTTTATGGACAATAATGTTACCGCCTTTATGGCTTGTTGGACTTAATTAAAATCTGACGTAATGAGGATACCACCTATATTGTCGGTTGGTAATATCACGGATAAATTCTATATTATAATAAGGGAGCTTTCTAAATTAGATATAGTAAAAGTGGATCACCCAACCCCAGCATTTTATTTTTTTTCTGATATGATTGAAACACAATATCCACACTTAATAATTGATTTTCTTTTATGGGTAATTCTTTAGTTTGTTTATTGAGTCTTAAGCTTAATACTTCTTGTTGTCTAATCACCAATAAGATTGGTGTGGTAAACTTAAAATGAACTAGACATAGGTATTTTAGGTTTCAGCCTTAGATTCAATAACTCACGATCTTCCTTGAGGATAGATAACCCTTTAATAGATTTCCTTACAGGAAGACATATACTTGTCTGGCGGGGTTAGCCACTGGGGATAGCCACAATTGGACTTGATCTTAATGAATCCAGGTAATTTGGTTGACATAGAAATAATATGGTTCAATTGGGTTATACGGGGTATTGCGTCTGACCATCGACAGAAGCTTTTGCAATATCAGGTTGTTCCAGGTTAGCAAATCTAATTTATTACACATATACAAGAGAATCAATTCATTTCCTTTCGAATAATATTGTTTGTGGAGTCATGAACTAGATCTTGGAGCGAGTTTTTTCTTTTATTTTAGTAGTAGTTTCTTTTTGTGTGTCTAGTGATTTTTGATTTAATTAGTCAAAACCACATTCAACCAACAAAAAAGCAAAATCAATTCTCTTTCTCCTACAATTAATAACTGTAAATAAATAGTATCAATAATTAATAACAACAACAAGAAATTAAAGTCCTCGTGGGATCGATATTTTATACTACTTGAACGATATGTGCGCGCTTGCGTTATACGCGTTGAATGCAACAATCACTCTCTTGATCACCCTGTTCATATATATTCGGTAAACCAATTCACGGAAATGTGGAACGACTGAAATAAACATATTAATATATGGATATCAATTATGATATAAAGGGGAAATACAAATGAGATAATCCCATGTGAGTATACCGCAGTCATGGTCGAACTAAAAAAATGTCTTGAAAGTCAATTTCACACCGCAGTTACCCTGCCTGCCCATAAATGCCAAATTCAAGATAAAAAAAATTATCGAGATACGATCCTGTACATTTTCCACAACGTGCTTTGGAAGCATACCCATCGCAAACGAACTCTTCCGGCTAGCTATTATTGAAGCTCCATCTGCAAAGGATAAGATTTTGATCGTTCTATAGATGATGATTTTTGAAAAATAACGAATTAAAAGAACGAAAACTCTTGGGGGACCCGATATTGATATATTATCGAGTTGATTTATTTTGTAGTTTTTATTTACATTTTTCTTTTGTATTTTATGCAAAAACTAAATACTCTAAGAAAAAGGAAAAATTTTCTTAATAAATTCTAATTTTTGAATTTACATTTAATTTAATTTTTTTTTTAAAAAAAAAGAAATTCCAGAATTACTAAATATGCGATTTTAGGTTTGGGTTTTGCATTCAATCGTCAAAAAAGGGTTGTGAGTTGAATGAGTACTTTAAGAAACTCAAAAAAAATTAAGCCAAAATACCAAATGCAAAATAGATCGCCTTTTTAATTCCCGAGGAAATGCATATTTTCCCGAATTCCCGAATCAGATTCTTACCTAATGGTAATGTAATGTGGATAATAATAGTAGTATCGTTAGAGTTAGAGTAAATACACGAACCACCCATTCGCTTCCACTTCATTATTTAAAAAGGGTTTAAAAATTAAACCAAACAAAAACAATCGAAACAAATAGAAAAAGAAAAAGCGTTAAGTTCTCTACTCTTTTTCTTGACAGTAAAATAATAGCCTGACATGCACCTCTGCCCCTAGCGTTTTTTACAACATTGCAAAAAGTTCACAAGCTTCGTCATGTTTTCCATTCTGGAAGTAGCCTTTGATCATTGTTGTAAAGACAACATCATCAGGATCTACACCTGCCTCCAACATCCTCACAAACATATTTTTCTGCTGCAAGTATCTCTTCTTTTACACAAACAAAAACCAATAATTGCATCATAAATCACAACACCAGGTTTTCGTCCTCTCGCCTCCATTTGGTCCAAAATGTCCAATGCTGAATGTAGATTGCCTAATTTACAATTTTCCTCTACCATTAATTGATAAGTTTCCATATCTGCAACCTCACCATTATCTTGCATAAATTCAATTATGTCTTTAGCCTCCTTCCAAAGACCCACTCGTAGAGACACTTTATCAAAATGTGACAAGTAAAAGCCAAAGGTCTGCATCCAAAATTAACCAAATGAGACAAGCAAATGAGAGCTTCTTCAATTGTCCTCCCTTGCACAAGGCACCGATATAAATTCCAAATGTGACGACGTTAGCATGATTTGGGTCAGTTTTCACCATTTCCCCGAGCAGAAGCTCAATCTCTTTATTCAAATCCCCAATATGATTCAGTGTAGCAGACTTTGAGAGAATCAAAGGATCGATACCACATCCAATCTTGGCAAATTCACGCAACAACAGCAGAGCAAGCTGAAGCTCCTTCCCTATAGGGCAGCGGTTCAAGAGGATAAAAGACAGCACATGGTCAGGAGCAACACCATTGGCCAGCATTTTTTTGTACAATTCATCTACCTCCCCTAGCCTATTCTGCCTGTAAAGAGCATCAATCAAAACTGTTGTAACAATGAACATCAGGAGCTAAATTGCTACTTGCCATGCTATTCAATAGCATCAAAGCAGCATCTACTTCCCCTACCCTGCAATGATTACTGATCATAATATGATTAGTCACTACATCTGGCTACAATCCCCAGTCGCTCATTTGTTTGTACAGCACCCATCCTTTATCAAACAAACCCATCTTAAAAAAGCCATTAATCAATGTGGTAAAAGTATTTGTACCTGGCTCACAACCTGTCTTTAGCATTCTGAAATAAAGTCTCATTGCCATTTTCATCTTCTTCTGCTTGCAATACCCACTAATCAAATAATTATACATCACCCTATCCAAAGAGTAACCTTGTGACTCCATTTCTCTAGCACATGACTCAGCCTCCACAAACCGTTTCTCTTACAAAGACCACAAAACAAAGACTTGTACTGAATCAAATGTAGGCTCCAACCCTTTTCTCTTACGCTTTATATCAAAAACTTCCAAAACTTCATTTAAATACCCCTTATAACACAACCCTTCAACCAAAACATTATAAGACCACCCATTCAAATCTACACCACCATTGCAAATTTTAATGAAATAATGAAAAGCTTCCAGAAACTTTTCTTCTGCAAATAAACCTCGGAGAATAGCAACACATGCAGGTTTACTAGGAACAAAATTCATTGAAATAAGCCTATCAAAATGTCTAATTGCATAATTTATATTCCCTAGCTCACAAAAGAAAACTACGAGAGAATTCAAAATAGACAGGTCAGGATCAACACCTAAAGCAACACATCATTCTGATAAAGCGAAAGAGGCGACTGGGATTGGCTAATTTTAATCAGTTTCCCCATAAGAACACCATAGATACCCAAATCAAAGTTGATATCACCGTAGGAGCAAAACAATTCGTTGTCACTTGAGGTCGATTGTGAGGCTGAGATTGCGTTTGCTGGCGGCTCTGCGTCACGTTTAAAACTTGTTACTGTTCTTATACTACCATTAAACAAGAAGCAGTAAGATCTAGGCTTTATGGTTATCATGCTTTTGAAAATTGCAACACTACGAGGGCTTTCAATTAGGGAAAAAAATTTCATTTTTGATACTAAGCCAGATGAAAAGACGGATTATTATTTTTTTTTTTGGGGGTTTTAAAGAGGATGATTTTAGCGATTACTTTTGCCTATTTTGTGGTGTTCAATTGTTGGCGGGCGTGCGGTAACGAAACTAAACCCTCGATTGGCTATTTGAGTTGTTTGATTTAAAACCCTAGGTGAACCGGATATGTAGGTGACTGGAGAGGGTTTCGCGGCTTCACCGGGTTTATTAGATCAAAGATATTAATCCTTTTTGGGTTCGGTTTAGCCTCATGGGTCCGAGTAACTCACCTAAGGCTTGCAATGCGATGGGCCATTAACGTGTTAAGTTTGTTATCGTTTTATTTATGTAATAATTGAGATAAAAAAAAAAAATTCTATCTTGGTCTCATCAAATTATTTTTTGAAATAAAATTATCTCGTCCAATAATATATCTGGTTGAATATCGTCATATTTTATTTAAACATGTCTTATTCAATTAAAATCTCGTCCGATTTAAAATTTCAAGATTTTTTTTTGCCTCGACTTATTTTTGAAACTGAATATAAAAATATGTCTCCTATCTTATTTCAAATAGAACGAGATATCATTAAGACATGATAGACAGAGAAAATTATCTAACCCTACACTCATCTCAACCCCCATTGCCAAATCCTACACTCAAGTCTTCCAATCAAATTGTCCACATCAGCATTAAGTTTTGGGTTGAATCATAATAAATTAAAATTTGTCCCTACTAATGAGAGTGTCATTGTAACTTCATCTACAAAGGGAAAACAATATTTAGGCAACATCAATTTCAAAATGACTCACAAGTAACTTTAATTTCAAATTTTCTGGCTATGTTATATGTTATAGTTTCAATATTATGTGGATATCGTTTCTATAATCAATTTATGACACATATGTGACTGATAAATTAATTATCAAGAATTAATGACATACATGTGAAAGATAATTATCTGTCAAGAAATAATAATAGAAGTCTTGACATAAAATAGTTTTATCAAAAATTAATGATATAAATTTTTGACAGCAAATAATTCTATCAATAATTCATGAAGTTTATAATTCAAAATATTAGTTAAGTTCCAAATTTAGGAACAATGATAAACATAGAACACATACCTAATACATAAATTTCACTACGTATGCATTTTGATAGACTAGTGATAGAATACTTTCTATCAGGAAATATTTTACAGACTTACTATATAATATTATCTATCACGAAGGTTTGTGATGATTTTATAATAAAAAATTATATGTCACAAAATTTAATACAGATTTATGATAAAAATTTTGTCTATTACAAAATTTATGACGGGCTTATAATAGAAAATTTATCTATCATAAAATTAAAAAAAAAATAAATAAATAAAATATATCACTTGAGTCTTGAATGTGAGACTTAAATCATCAACAACTTATGTTTAAATAATTTCCATTCGGCCAATACATTGTCTGAATTGTTTTTTCTTCAATATAATTTATAATAAAATTATAAATTTAATTTTTCAATTGGTACTAATTTAAGATCCAAAAATTGAATCCTAAAATTTCATAATCTTCTTTATTTTTCCTCACCTACCAGACATTTGCTCTTTCTTCACGAGCTTCTCCCTCAACAATAGAGGAGACGACACCTACTATTAATAAAAATCAACACCCATTCATGGTGTCTGTTGACGACTGATTTTCGTTCTAGTAGTAATTTGGAAAATCATTCCTTGAACAATTTTCTCTCTCAACAGTGAATTTGTTTGGTTTGTTGGGTACCAAAAGTAAATTTAGCAGATGACCGGCGTAATCACACGCGTATAACGCAAGCGCACGTATCGTTCAAGTAGTATAAAAATATTGATCCACGAGGACTTAATTCCTACTGTGTTATTAATTATTGAATTTATTTATTTTACATGTATCTAATTATAGAGAGAAGGGAATTGATTGCTTTGGTTGGTTGAATGTGGAATTGCTTAATAAAAATAAAAATAAAATAAACAAAAAGAAAATACTAAGGAAAATAACAAAAGACTCAAAAAGATCTAGGGTCGTGACTCCACACAATATCTTCCTAAAGGTGAATTGACTCTCTTATCTATGTGTAATTAATTAACTTGCTAACCTGGAACACGAAAACTATGCAAAAGCATCTTCCGATGGTCAGACGCAAATACCCAGTATAACCCAATTGAACCATATTCCTATGTCAACCACATACCTGGATTCATTAAGACCAAGTTCCAATTATGGCTACCCCGCCCGACAGGTATATTCTTATCCTGTAAGGAAATCTATTAAAGGGTTATCTATCCTCAAGGAGATCGTGCGCTATTGAATCTAAGGCTGAAACCTAAATCCCTATGTCTAGTTCATTTTAGATTTACCCCATCAATCTTATTAATGGCCAGTTAACAAGACGCATTAAGCTTAAGACTCAATAAACAAACTAAAGAACTACCCATAAAAAGAAAATCAATTATTAAGTGTGTGGATATTGTGTTTCATCACTTCCCTAGAATAAAAATAAAATGCTGGGGGTTTAGGGATCCACTTTTACTATTTATAATTTAGAAATCCCCCATAATATAATATAGAATTTAACGGTGATTAGCCCAACCGACCATATAGGTGGTATTCCTTATTAAATCAGATTTAAATGAAGTCCAATCTGTTAGGTTTTATTCTAGGTCCAAGAGATCAAACAAGCAATGGAAAATCATGTGTGAACACATCAACGGAGGTAGCGGAATACTCACATCGATCGGTTGAGTCGATTTGAAGACGAATGAAGCCCAAAATCCCCACTGTTCTTGGCGCCCACTGCAGCAGTCCACTGTCTTCAAAAATAGAAAATTGAGTTGAGAAACGGAGCTCCAAGCTTCGTCGAACGGATCCCAGCTCATATGTGAACCTCCCTACCACCTTCGCATGTTCCGTAAGTGTGTTAGCACTTGAGATTTTGCCACAAAATCCCACTCCAAGCTTCCCCACTGCTCACGCCAATTGGCTTCCAAAACCAGTGAATTTCTTCCTTTGGGCGTGAATTTTGAAGAGAGAAAATGAGAGAGAGAGAGTTGTGTATTAGTTTTAAAAAATGGTTTGGTATATCTTATATATAATTTCTAAAATTAAATATATGATATACACTTTTCAAAAGTCAAAGTAATATAGTAATAATATATTACCATCAACTTTTAAAAGCCTTTTCCAACCACTACCAACTACATCAAAGTCACATCTTTCATTCAATCAAGTGACAAGTTGTCACATCACTCAAAGTGACATTTGATTTGACGCTTGATGTGACGAATGATTTGACGCTTGATGTGACTTTCATTGCCGCACTCGAATTCGAAATACGAATGCGCTCGCAATTACACTCGGGCTCGGGTTCGCTAATTCCAAATTAACGATTTTTCCGTCGCGTCGTAATTAAATGATTACGCCTAGCGAATTCACTATTCACGTCGCTAACGAATTAATTCTAAATTAATTCGTTCGCCTGAATTAAAATCTAATCTTAATTCCGCGTCGAAATCTAATTTCGTTTAATATATCGAATATATTAATTTACCGATTAATTCCAAATTAATCGTTATCTCTCTCTCTTGACGATATTTTATCCTAGATAAAATATCTCCGTAATTAATCCTAGATTAATTTTCTCTCTCTTCTAATTAATCCCAGATTAATATAGAGTACGAGTCATACGTCATCGGTGGATTATTGGGAAGCGACCCATGAGATCCCCGGATATATTGGAAGTAAATACGATCGTCGGAGTATCCGAATCACGTACGTACCAAGTACTACGTTCTACCGTTTTACGAGACAAGGTCGACTCCTAGCAAAGCACCAAGTCTACCCAATTCTCCGGACATATCCATCTAAGAATATTTAAGATCTGTATCAAGCGTAGTATACCAAGTATTGTGTATGTCGGTCCAGTATCGGATAGTCACGTGCTAGGGCTGGGGCTGAATAAGTGTCTGCCTGATGAGTGGTATTTATACCACTATTTCCCACTCATTTGACCTAATGTTTTGTATTGTTTCTCGAGATTTATGAACGTTTTGATGTGTTTTGTTTTTATTTTGCAGATAAATAAAGTTTGGACAGCACTGGAAGCAATTTGGGACAAAACCGGACAAAAATGCGTCAACAGGAATAATTTCATCTTCTGCGCGTCGCGACGCTGGAGCCTTGCGCGCCGCGACGCCCAGCGTGCGCCGGTTCTGCTAAAATGCGCCGGGGTCAACGAGGTCTCTGAGAAGTTGACTTTGCTAACGTGCGCCGTGCCACGTGTCACCATCACAGAAGACTTGCTAACTTGCGCTGCCACGTGTCATCATCCTACGGTTCCGACAATCATCATTTATGCTAACGTGCGCCACGACACGTGTCAACATCTCAACGGGCGTGCTAAAATGCGCTGCTGCCACGTGTCAAAATCAGACGCTGCCGACAATCTTCTTCAACATGACGTAAGCGATGACGTCATGAACAGTGCCACGACATCGGATCTCTTAGCCGCCTCGCCACGTGTCAAGCCATGATTGTGCCACGTTTTTACTGTAGCCCGCGTCGCGACGCGTGCATACCTTCCAGCGTCGCGACGCGTGCACCATAGACGCCTATAAATAGAGCGCGAGGGTTCAGTTTTTGTTGTCCCATCCTCTCTCTTCAATCCCTTCTAAAGAGAGAGTTTCTCTCTCTAAAACTCTTTAGTTTTTAATTTTTTTTAGTTTTGTAAATAATTTTTAATTACTTTTTGTAATAATAGTAATTCAATTTTTACTTTTTACTTTCTTTTACAGTTTTTACTATTACTATTTGCTTTTTACAGTTTTTACTATTCACCGTGATGAGGTAATTTCCTTACGTTCGGGTGAAAGGTAATTTCTATTACTATTACTATTTGATTAATCTCCCTTAAAAATAATATATTTACTATTTAAATTTGACTTAATCAGGATACCGCCAGATTGGTCGGTTGGTAATAAAACTTATATTCCGCCTTTATGGCTGGTTATTTTGGTTCCGCCTTTATGGCTGGTTATTTTGGTTCCGCCTTTATGGCTGGTTATTTTGGTTCCGCCTTTATGGCTGGTTATTTTGGTTTCGCCTTTATGGCTGGTTATTTTGGTTCCGCCTTTATGGCTGGTTGATATTAATCACAAGTTTATATATTATTTTAATGAGAGATATCTAAATAAGTAATAGTAGAAATAATTCCTTTTACCTTAACATTTTATTTTATTTTACTTTTCAGTATTTTTATTTTATGTCTTTTATTTTTATGTTTTTATTAGTCCTAGTTATGTGTTAGTTATCTAGGGGTTGTGATAACTTTTAATATCACTAGTTTATAAGGGATTATTTTATAGTTTGGGTAATTTATAGGTTTACTTATTAAGTCTTAAGCTTAATGCTTCTTATTGTCTGATCACCAATAAGATTGATATGGTAAATCTAAAATGAACTAGACATAGGGATTTTAGGTTTCAGCCTTAGATTTAATAGCCCACGATCTTCCTTGAGGATAGATAACCCTTTAATAGATTTCCTTACAGGATAGGAATATACCTGTTGGGCGGGGGTAGCCATAATTGGAACTTAGACTTAATGAATCCAGGTAATGTGGTTGACATAGGAATATGGTTCAATTGGGTTATACTGGGTATTTGTAATTGACCATCGGAAGAGGCTTTTACATAATTTAGTGTTCCAGGTTAGTAAACTGATTTATTACACAAACTTAAAATATCACTTCATCTTTTAAATGATATTAAAAGAAATCACAACCTTAGATTTTTGTGTCTTTTATTTTCCTTAGTATTTTCTTTTATCTTTTTATTTGTTTATTTAGCAAATCTTCAATCAACCAAATCAATCAAGCAATCAATTCCATTCTCCCTTTAATTAGATATTTGTAATAAATAGATTCAATAATTAATAACAACAGTAGGAATTAAGTCCTCGTGGGATCGATATTTTTATACTACTTGAACGATACGTGCGCTTGCGTTATACGTGTGTGTTTACGCCGGTCAAGTTTTTGGCGCCGTTGCCGGGGACTTATATTTCTTGAGTTGTTAATTTTGAAGCTATCTAATTTACTTGTATCTAATTTTCTTTATTTTTATCTGTAATTTTTATTTCTTTCTTTTGATTTCAGGTGACTTACAAATGGAACATTACTGGGAGATTGAAAGATTACGTGCTTTACAAGAAGATACACCCCACATCTGGGAGCAACAGTCCGGTTTTCTGAGGCCTGTTGTCGAGCCCAATGATTATCACTGGATGCCAGAATCAAGCAATACTACATCTGCTCATCAGAACTCAATGTGGAGATGTGACATATGTAATGGTAACCACCCTAGCGATTATTGCGAATACAACTACCATCCAGGGTGGCAGAACTATCAAGATCCTTCATGGTTTGACGAGCCATCACATTACACAGAACCACATTTTTCATCTTATCCACCATCTTCCTTCGATCCTTATCAAGAACCAGAACCATCCAAGGAAGATCAATTGATTCACATGTTCAAAGAACAAGTAGCTCGATTTGATGCACAAGTTCAGAGTCAAACAGAATCCATACAGAGAATGACAGATCAGATCAGACAATTAACAGAAAACCAGAAATATATACCTCAAGAACCAATTCCAGATGACACTGATGAAGCCTTCGAGTACCAATCATTTCACAATGACATTTCAACAGAGGAGGAGGCTGAGCAGTATCAACAACCAGAGGTATCAGTTCAGGAACCCGAACCGGAAAAGTCTCGATTTGATTTTTATTATTCTGACTCTGACGAGGAGGAAGCTGATCCATTTATACCAACTGCACCAACAACGGAGGATCAAATTTTCAAGCCTCAAAATGAAGATCTTGGAGAATGCTTTGCACAAATGTTTGATGAAGATCTACCTGAGCCAATCATTTCACCCAGATCAGAGGATGAAGACCTAAAATCTGACATTTCTTTTCATCCTCAGGTTGAAAATTTTGAAACATGTATTTCACAGATGACGGATGAAGAGCTGAATATGGAAATTTTCAAATACATCTGCGAAGAAAAGGTGGAGCAAAAAGAAGAGCAAATGGAAGAGCAACAGTCAGACCAAAATAAAGATCCAGAGCATTCAGGAAAAACATCGCTGTGTTGGGGAGTACAAATCAAAGATATCACCCAGAAGTTTGACAGAATGGAACTTCCATTCCAAGTCAAACACCATACGAGACCTCCTGATTTTCTTTCTTTCTTTTCAGGTATCACTGGAGCAACAAAAGTTAAAAAGGTGGCACGAGCACTGAATGAGACAAAACTCCTTTTGCCACTTTACCGTTGGAATAGACCCTTCAAAAGCAACGCTCACGGGATTGTCCTTAATCGGACATCCAAAACGACATTGAAACCTCCTTAACAGATGAATTTCATTCACGTCTGGCTGAAGACGAAAAATTTAGCGCTAGCATGGAGGCAACCCATGCAATTTGTTGTAATTTGTTTTGTGTGAACTTTTTTAATTTTGTGTGTTATTTTTGTAGGGAAAGGAATAAACGAAGCAATTTAAAAGAATTGTGTTTGGCAATCAAAGAAGAGAAACAATTCATTAGCAAAGATTTAGTAATGAATGAAATCTTGAGACTCATTCTAATGAATTTATATACCAAACGAGTGGCGTATTGCATACACAATTCCGTTACCTTAATTATTGCTTTGATTCGCTTTTCTGTTGTAATTATCTTTATTTTCGTAGACAGGATCCAGACTTTTTGACCTTTCACGATTTCTTTTGTTGTTTAGCTAACAAACGTCCTTTGGAAGATATTAATGCTATTATTACTCACCCTTTTTCAGGTACTATAAATTCAACCCGTCATTGCACTTTTGAAGGCATCTTGATTTGATAAAGAGATAATAAAAAAATGGAAGCCACTTCAAGAAGACGAGTTGAAAACATCTGTGTGTTTTGTGGTAGTACTTTTGGTACTAAACCACAATACATAGAAGCAGCACGGGAATTGGGTCGAGTTTTAGCTGCAAGGAATATGCATTTAATATATGGCGGAGGAAATCTCGGACTTATGGGGATCGTTTTAAAAGCCGTACAGGAGGGAGGCAGTCACGTTTTGGGAATCGTCCCAAAACCCTTGGCAGAGGCAAATCTTATTGGATCATCAAACGGAGAGGAACTGATCGTATCAGGTATGTCTGAACGACTGGTAGAAATGATTAACCGTGCTGATGTTTTTATTGCTTTGCCAGGTGGATTGGGTACATTGGAGGAAATTTTTATAGTTCTATCTTGGGCGAACCTGAACATACACCAGAAACCGCTTGGACTACTGAACGTTGATGGATTTTATGATTTTCTTTGTGTGTTTCTTGATGATGCTCGGAGAAATGGGTTCGTGTCAAAACCTATGAAAGAACTACTCTTCACTGCCAGACTTGCTCCGGATCTGATAGACCAACTCATAGCCTATGAACCACAAGTTGACCCTATCATTTTCAAAAATAAATTGGTCTGAGGACGATCGTGGTAAGAAGCGTCGAATTAATCTTGATCTTAACCTTTATTTTCTGTAGATTTCAGCTAACCAGGTACAACCTTCTAACTCTCCTTTTACTGTTTAAGACATTGGGGACAATGTCTCATTTAGGTTTGGGGGAGGGATCTAGTTGATCAGTACCTTGTTTTTATTTTTAGTCCAAAATTTTTCGAAAAATACAAAAAAAATTGAAAAATTTTCAAAAATTACAAAAATATTTTGCATTTTCGTATTTCTGTTTTGACTAAAAAGGTGAAATTGGTGAGAGGTAGCTAAATAAGGAATTTTCACTCCTGATACGTATCTCAAACCATTTATTTCAAAACAAGTTAATTTTTGTTTATTTCCTTTTAAATTATTTAATTTGTGAATTCTCCATAAATCTGACTAAAATGAATCTTCATATGCTCAGTTGGCAGGTATTATGAACTTACATGGAAACATACAGTCATGAGCTAAAATTGAAAAGTTTGTAATATTCCGTGCTATAGTTTAATTGGAGGAAGCATCTCTAAATAGTGAATGAGTAAAAAAAAAAACGTCCGAGATCCGAGTTATTAAGTCTGTAAGGGTGTTTTAACACCTAGTGCCCTAAAACCAACTGGTTTGGGAGTCACTGACCCAAAGCTCGTTACATGGATCGAAGATGCTACAAAAATATAAATATATGAAGTCTGAGTAATTAAGTTCGTATGGGTGTCTTAACACCTGGTTCCCTAAAGCCAACTGGTTTGGGAGCCACCGACCCAAAGCTCGCTACATAGACGGAAGGTATTGTATATAAATAAAAAATAGAGAAAAAATCAAAGAAAAAAATCAGAAAAATCAGAAAAATTATTCCATTGCTACAAAAAGGTGTGAAATCTTATAAAACTTTAGGACAAAATATTACTCTCTTATCAACTGCACTTATGACTGTTGTGGGCAAAAATGAGTTGATTAATATTTTGTTGGCTGTGTATATGGAGAATGGTAAAAATAATCGGAGAATTTACTTATTCGGTAATTTAGAAAGAAACAAAACAACTAGTAACTTGGAGTAGAATTTTCACCTGATTAGTCACTAACTTTCTTTATTCTCTTTTCGATTGTCTTTTTGCTTTTGTGTGCATTAGTTTTACTAACTTTTTACTTTTGTAAAATGTTTGTGGGTATCATTGCTGTTAGCCCTCACGAGACTACACTCGTCCACTAGGGACACCTAGGGGTTTAAAGGCTTGTTGCATATGCTAAATGCAACTGTGATCCCTACGAAAGTGGCTTAGTTAAAGTTTATTTTCATGTTATTTTATTTTCTGTTTTGCTCGAGGACTAGCAAAATGTTAGGTTTGGGGGTGTGATGAGTGGTATTTATACCACTATTTCCCACTAATTTGACATAATGTTTTGTATTGTTTCTCGAGATTTATGAACATTTTGATGTGTTTTGTTGTTATTTTGCAGATAAATAAAGTTTGGACAGCACTGGAAGCAATTTGGGACAAAACCGGACAAAAATGCGTCAACAGGAATAATTTCATCTTCTGCGCGTCGCGACGCTGGAGCCTTGCGCGCCGCGACGCCCATCGTGCGCCGGTTCTGCTAAAATACGCCGGGGTCAACGGGGTCAGAATCTGAAAAGTTGACTTTGCTAACGTGCGCCGTGCCACGTGTCACCATCACAGAAGACTTGCTAACTTGCGCTGCCACGTGTCATCATCCTACGGTGCCGACAATCATCATCTATGCTAACGTGCGCCAGGACACGTGTCAACATCTCAACGGGCGTGCTAAAATGCGCTGCTACCACATGTCAAAATCAGACGCTGCCGACAATCTTCTTCAACATGACGTAAGCGATGACATCATGAACAGTGCCACGTCATCAGATCTCTTAGCCGCCTCGCCACGTGTCAAGCCATTATTGTGCCACGTATTTACTGTAGCCCGCGTCGCGACGCGCGCATACCTTCCAGCGTCGCGACGCGCGCACCCTATAGACGCCTATAAATAGAGCGCGAGGGTTCAGTTTTTGTTGTCCCATCCTCTCTCTTCAATCCATTCTAAAGAGAGAGTTTCTCTCTCTAAAACTTTTTAGTTTTTAATTTTTTTTTTTAGTTTTGTAAATAATTTTTAATTATTTTTGTAATAATAGTAATTCAATTTTTACTTTTTACTTTCTTTTACAGTTTTTACTATTACTATTTACTTTTTACAGTTTTTACTATTCACCGTGATGAGGTAATTTCCTTACGTTCGGGTGAAAGGTAATTTCTTTTACTATTACTATTTAGATTAATCTCCCTTAAAAATAATATATTTACTATTTAAATTTGACTTAATCAGGATACCGCCATATTGGTCGGTTGGTAATAAAACTTATATTCCGCCTTTATGGCTGGTTATTTTGGTTCCGCCTTTATGGCTGGTTGATATTAATCACAAGTTTATATATTATTTTAATGGGAGATATCTAAATAAGTAATAGTAGAAATAATTCTCTTTACCTTAACATTTTATTTTATTTTACTTTTCAGTATTTTTATTTTATGTCTTTTATTTTTATGTTTTTATTAGTCCTAGTTATGTGTTAGTTATCTAGGGGTTGTGATAACTTTTAATATCACTAGTTTTTAAGGGATTATTTTATAGTTTGGGTAATTTATAGGTTTACTTATTAAGTCTTAAGCTTAATGCTTCTTATTGTCTGATCACCAATAAGATTGATATGGTAAATCTAAAATGAACTAGACATAGGGATTTTAGGTTTCAGCCTTAGATTTAATAGCCCACGATCTTCCTTGAGGATAGATAACCCTTTAATAGATTTCCTTACAGGATAGGAATATACCTGTTGGGCGGGGGTAGCCATAATTGGAACTTAGACTTAATGAATCCAGGTAATGTGGTTGACATAGGAATATGGTTCAATTGGGTTATACTGGGTATTTGTAATTGACCATCGGAAGAGGCTTTTACATAATTTAGTGTTCCAGGTTAGTAAACTGATTTATTACACAAACTTAAAATATTCACTTCATCTTTTAAATGATATTAAAAGAAATCACAACCTTAGATTTTTGTGTCTTTTATTTTCCTTAGTATTTTCTTTTATCTTTTTATTTATTTATTTAGCAAATCTTCAATCAACCAAATCAATCAAGCAATCAATTCCATTCTCCCTTTAATTAGATATTTGTAAATAAATAGATTCAATAATTAATAACAACAGTAGGAATTAAGTCCTCGTGGGATCGATATTTTTATACTACTTGAACGATACGTGCGCTTGCGTTATACGTGTGTGTTTACGCCGGTCACTGCCCCGTCCGAAGCACATGTCGGATGTTTGGTAACTAGTCTCTATAATCAGATATTCATGACCTAGTCATAATATCACGATTGGATGCGCATCACTTAAGAGCACTAATACCGTATCCTGTGTGACATCATCTCCACTATGACTGGAGTGATACTTCCGTCTTGACATCACACCCAACATTCTACGATTCTCAATATACCCAGTATTGGCGTACACAGAATCGGTTAGAGTCCTAGACGACCTCAACCAAAGTATATTGATTGTCGTAAGCATTAGCGGTGCAAGTCTCAGGTTAAGACCAAATACACCTACCCTGATGTCGGACTCCCATAGACACATAGTCATAATACCAATGGGATTCCGAGGGGGTCTATCCAGAGCGAAGCTGTTTCCCGTACCATCGGTGAAACACAACCTCCTATCGCACATGCATAAGCATCCAATACTCAAATATATGAGAACTATGCCGTTGTGCCCTCACAACGTGCGCAAGTGCAATACTAGCCTATTCCGCATTATCGATGTCCTGTCTCGATAATACTCCGGCTAGGGATGTTTAATGGTTTATCCTACGTGGACTGATACTGTCTCATATCATTCTCCGTCCAGGAACAAATCATAGGGACCTCTCATCATTTATACATCTAAGGTGATCTAATCACAAATGATAAGAGTGCAATTCCTTGTCACATAGTTAATTTGTACAACAACACCATGATCTGTACAAATAGTGACGATATTGGTCATATTATCCAACACAATCTGCCATTAAGGCGGTAATATTATTTAAACATAAACCAGCCATATATGCGGTAATTATCTGTCACCTAAAAACCAGCCATATAGGCGGTGCCACTTTATGCAAAATAAATAAAACCAGCCATTAAGGCGGTAATTCCTTTTTAATGTGATTAATAAATTTATATTATAATTAAGGGAGATTAACTAAATTAAAATTATAAAAGCTTCACCCTTCCCCCAGCGGAAAATTAACTACTAAACATTAAAGAAGGGAGTAGAGAAGAGAACTACTGCTATTACTGAAATTAAAAATACATAAATTAAATACTTAAAACAAATATAAACTAGATACAATCCTTAAATTCCTTACAAAAATGAAATGGCTTGGTATTTATTGAAAAACCTAAAGGCTTCCACCAATTTCTCCACCGATTGCTCCACGAATTGCTCCACCAAACACTCCACCAAACATGCCACAAGACATGGCACCAAACATGGCATCAAACATGGCACCAAGCATGCAAGCATGTTTGGTGGAAGTTTGACAATTTTTATTTATTTTTATTTAATTAATTTTATTTTATATTTTGTAAATGACTATAGTAGATACACAAAATATATTGTATTGTTCATCAATTTCGGCCTTCCAAACTTCTGAATTCGAAAATATTTTGACTTTAAAAGTTGTATATCTTTGAGTTTTCTTTAATTTGCAACTTGAATCAGCTCAATCGGACATCGGACGAAAACGTTATTGCCAAAATACGAACATTGCACAAAATTGGAAATTTTGACTACACTTCGTGACGCGTATAGAAGAATTTCGTTTTTGACATTTTTTTCTCCGGATTTCATCGTTTTAGCCCTGAGTTGATTCTATTAAGTCGAAATATTATTCTTATCTGCGAAATAAACAAAAACACATCAAAACGTTCATAAAACTCGAGAAACTATACGAAATATTAGGTCAAATGAGTGAGAAAAAGTGATATAAATACCACTCATCACATCCCAAAACCTAACATTTTGCTAGTCCTCGAGAAAAACAGAAAATAAAATAACATGAAAATAAAATTAAGCTAAGCCACTTTCTTAGGGCTCACGGTTGCATTTAGCATATGCAACAAGCCTTTAAACCCCTAGGTGTCCCTAGTGGACGAGTTGTAGTCTCGTGAGGGCTTACAGCAACGATACCCCCAAACGTTTTTACAAAAGTAAAAAATTAGTTAAAACTATTACACACAAAAGAAAAAAGACAAGAGAAAAGAGAACAAAAAAGTTAGTGACTACTCAAGTGAAACTTCTACTCCAAGTTACTAATTGTTTTGTTTCTTTTTAAATTACCAAATAAGTAAATTCTCTGATTATAATTACCATTCTCCATATACACAGCCAACAAAATATTAATCAATTCATTTTTGCCCACAACAGTCACAAGTGTAGTTGATAAGAGAGTAATATTTTTGTCCTAAAGTTCTATCAGATTTCACACCTTTTGTAGCAATAGAATAATTTTTCTAATTTTCTGATTTTTTTCTTTCTTTTTTTGATTTTATTTTTTATTTATATACAATACCTTCCGTCTATGTAGCGAGCTTTGGGTCGGTGGCTCCCAAACCAGTTGGCTTTAGGGCACCAGATGTTAAGACACCCCTACGGACTTAATTACTCAGACTTCAGATATAAATATATTTTTGCAGCATCTTCGATTTATGTAGCGAGCTTTGGGCTAGTGACTCCCAAACCAGTTGGTTTTAGGGCACTAGGTGTTAAAACACCCTTACAGACTTGATAACTCGGATCTTAGATGCTTATTTTTGAACTTCAGAAATTTTTATTTATTTTTTTAGCTCTATTGTTATTTAGAGATGTTTCCTCCAATTAAACTAGAGCACGGAATATTACAAACTTTTCAAATACGCCTCATGTCTGTATGTTACTATGCATATTGATAATACTTGTTAACCAAGCATATGAAGATCCATTTTAGTCTTTTTTATGGAGAATCTACAAATTAAATAATTTAAAATGAAATAAACAAAAATTAACTTATTTCGAAAATGTTTTACCTTTTTAGTCAAAATAAAAAACACACGAACACAAAAATATTTTTGTAATTTTTGAAAATTTTTCAATTTTTTTTGTATTTTTCGAAAAATTTGGCCTAAAAAATAAAAACAGCAAAATAATAAAATTCTACTAAAAAACTAAAAAAACAAGATACTAATCAAGTAAATCCCTCCCCCAAACCTAAATGAGACATTGTCCCCAATGTCTTAAACGGTAAAAGAAGAATTTAGAAAATCGTACCTAGTTAGCTGAACTACCGATTAAGATCTATGTCCAGTTTTCGCTTCTTACCACGATCGTTGTCTGACCAGTCCAACTTGGAGAGAATGGGATCGACTTTTGGTTCAAAGGCAAGGATTTGGTCTATCAGTTTTTCTGCCTTTGTCGCTGTCAGGAAAATATCTTGTACGGATTTGGTGACGAATTCTTGTCTTTTGGCTTCCGCAAGAAATACAAACAGAAAGTCGAAGAAATGCTCAATATTAAGTAAACCAATGTGCTTCCGATGAATATTCAAGTGCGCCCATGATGCCACAGTGAATATTTCTTCAAATGTTCCGAGCCCTTCTGGTAACGCAATGAAAGCATCTGCAGTATTGACCATTTCTAGGAGTTGTTCAGACATACTCGTTACAATGCGCTCATCTCCATTTGTTTATCCAATTAAATGCTCGTCCACCAAAGGTTTTGGAATGATTCCCAAAACATGATCGCCACCTTCCTGAACGGCTTTTGAAATGCTTCCCATCAATCCAGAATTACCACCGCCATATACTAGGTGCATATTACGTTCTGTCATGACTCGCCCCAATTTCTTCACAGCCTCGATGAATTCTGGTTTGTTACTAGAATTGGATCCACAAAAAACACAAATTCTCTTGAATCTCTGCTGTGAAGTTGCTTCCATTTTCTCTCTATTATTTAGATGAGTATTTGGATGTGTCGAAGAGAGAAATGACGGGATGAATTTATAGATCATGAAAAGGGTGAGTAATAATTACACTAGTATCTGCCAAATGATAATTATTAGAAGAACGTTAAAATATATCGTGAAAAGACAAAAGTATAAATCTTGTCGGCGAAAATAACAAAAGAACAAAAGAAAAGCAAATCAAAGCGATAATTAAGGCAACAGAATTGTGTACTCAATACGCCACTTGCTATTATAAATTCATGAGGATGCGTCTCAAGAATTGCATTACTTACTCAGCCATCACTCATGATTTGTCTTTCATCTTTGCGATCTCCAAACACCATTCCTTCTGTCTTAAAAATGCTCCTTTTGTGCTTTTACCTACAAAAATAACACACAAAATTAAAAACTCTACAACATGTATACACAAAATATGAAAACAAAAAATTTACAACAAATTGCATGGGTTGCCTCCCTGCTAGCGCTAAATTTTTCGTCTTCAGCCAGACGTGACTGAAATCCATCTGTCAATGAGGTTTCAGCGTCGTTTTAGATGTCCGATTAAAGACAATCCCATGAGCGTTGCTTTTGAAGGGTCTCTTCCAACGGTAAGGTAGCAAAAATAATTTTATCCCATTCGGTGCTTGTGCCACCTTTTTAAACTTTGTCGCTCCCACAATACTTGAAAAGAAAGAAAGAAAATCAGGAGGTCTCGTATGGTGCTTGACTTGGAATGGAAGTTCCATTCTGTCAAGCTTCTGGGCGATTTCTCTAAATTGTACTCCCCAACACAGTGATGTTTCGCCTGAATGCTCTGGATCTTTGGTAAGGTCAAACATTTGCTCCTCCATTTGCTCTGCTTTTTGCTCCACCTTTTCTTCACAGATGTATTTTAAGATTTCTGCGTTCAGTTCCTCGTCTATCATATGTGAAATACATGCTTCATAATTATCAATCTGAGGATGAAAGATGTGTCTGGCATTAAGTTCTCATCCTCTGATATGGATGGAATGGATGGTTCAGGTAGATCTTCATCAAACATCATGGTAAAACATGCTCCAAGATCTTCATTTGAGGATTGAAAGGATGATCCTCCGTTGTTGGCGCAGTTGGTACAAAGAATTCAGATTCATCCTCGTCAGAATCTGAATAATAAAAGTCAAATCGAGACTTTACCGGTTCGGGTTCCTGAACAGATACCTCTGGTTCTTGATACTGTTCAGCCTCCTCCTCTATTGAAGTGTAATTATTAAATGCTTGGTTCTCAAAGGCTTCATTAGTGTCATTTGAAAATGGATCTTGAGGTGTGTAGTTCTGGTTTTCAATTAACTGTCTCGTTTGATCTGTCATCCTCTGAATTGATGCTGATTGTCTCTGAATGCTTTCAAATTGATTCTGCCTGTTTCAAGCATTGCATCCAATTTTTCGTCTTGTTTCTTGATCCAATCCTTGAGCATGTTAATCACCTGATTTTCTTCTGATGGTTCTGGTTCTTGATAAAGATCGTATGTGGATGGTGGATAAGATGGAAAATATGCTGGTTCCTCATACCTTGAATGATTCCAATAATTCTGGCACTCTGAACGGTATATACATTGATTGCTCGGGTGGTTACCATCGCATATCATACATCTCCCCATCTCGTTTTGATAAGCAAATGTAGTATTGCTTGGTTCTGGCATCCAGTGAAAGTTATTGGGGTGTACAACAGGCCTAAGAAAACCGGACTGTTGCTCCCAGATTTGGGGTGTATCTTTTTGTATTGCACGTAATCTCTCAATCTCCCAGTAGTGATCCATGTTTCAACCACCTGAAAATAAAATAAAGAAATAAAAATTACAGATAAAAATAAAGAAAATTAGATACGAGTAAATTAGATAGCTTCAAAATTAATAACTCAAGAAATATAAGTCCCCGGCAACGGCGCCAAAAACTTGACCAGCGTAATCACACGCGTATAATGCAAGCGCACGTATCGTTCAAGTAGTATAAAAATATCGATCCCACGAGGACTTAATTCCTACTGTTGTTATTAATTATTGAATTTATTTATTTACATGTATCTAATTATAGAGAGAAGGGAATTGATTGCTTTGGTTGGTTGAATGTGGAATTGCTTAATAAAAATAAAAATAAAATAAACAAAAGAAAATACTAAGGAAAATAACAAAAGACTCAAAAAGATCTAGGGTCGTGACTCCACACAATATCTTCCTAAAGGTGAATTGACTCTCTTATCTATGTGTAATTAATCAACTTGCTAATTTGGAACACGAAACTATGCAAAAGCCTATTCCGATGGTCAGACGCAAATACCCAGTATAACCCAATTGAACCATATTCCTATGTCAACCACATTACCTGGATTCATTAAGACCAAGTTCCAATTATGGCTACCCGCGCCCGACAGGTATATTCCTATCCTGTAAGGAAATCTATTAAAGGGTTATCTATCCTAAAGGAAGATCGTGGGCTATTGAATCTAAGGCTGAAACCTAAAATCCTTATGTCTAGTTCATTTTAGATTTACCCCATCAATCTTATTAATGGCCAGTTAACAAGACGCATTAAGCTTAAGACTCAATAAACAAACTAAAGAACTACCCATAAAAAGAAAATCAATTATTAAGTGTGTGGATATTGTGCTTCATCACTTCCCTAGAATAAAAATAAAATGCTGGGGGTTGGGGGATCCATTTTTACTATTTATAATTTAGAAATCTCCCATAATATAATATAGAATTTAACGGTGATTAGCCTAACCGACCATATAGGTGGTATTCCTTATTAAATCAGATTTAAATGAAGTCCAACCTGCCATTAAGGCGGTAATACTATTTAAACATAAACCAGCCATATAGGCGGTAATTATCTGTCACCTAAAAACCAGCCATATAGGCGGTGCCACTTTATGCAAAATAAATAAAACCAGCCATTAAGGCGGTAATTCCTTTTTAATTTGATTAATAAATTTTATATTATAATTAAGGGAGATTAATCTAAATTAAAATTATAAAAGCTTCACCCTTCCCCCAGCGGAAAATTAACTACTAAACATTAAAGAAGGGAGTAGAGAAGAGAACTACTGCTATTACTGAAATTAAAAATACATAAATTAAATAATTAAAATAAATATAAACTAGATACAATCCTTAAATTCCTTACAAAAACCTAAGGAAATCATGAGAATTACAAATGAAATGGCTTGGTATTTATTGAAAAACTAAAGGCTTCCACCAATTTCTCCACCGATTGCTCCACGAATTGCTCCACCAAACACTCCACCAAACATGCCACAAGACATGGCACGAAACATGGCATCAAACATGGCACCAAGCATGCAAGCATGTTTGGTGGAAGTTTGTCAATTTTTATTTTTTTTTATTTTATTAATTTTATTTTATATTTTGTAAATGACTATAGTAGATACACAAAATATATTGTATTGTTCATCAATTTCGGCCTTCCAAACTTCCGAATTCGAAAATATTTTGACTTTAAAAGTTGTATATCTTCGAGTCGTCTTTAATTTACAACTTGAATTAGCTCAATCGGACATCGGACGAAAAAGTTATTGCCAAAATACGAACATTACGCAAAACTGGAAATTTTGACTGCACTTCGTGACGCGTATAGAAGAATTTCGTTTTTGGCATTTTTTTCTCTGGATTTCATCGTTTTAGCCCTGAGTTGATTCTATTAAGTCAAAATATTATTTTTATCTGCGAAATAAATAAAAACACATCAAAACGTTCATAAAACTCGAGAAACTATACGAAATATTAGGTCAAATGAGTGGGAAAAGTGATATAAATACCACTCATCAGCAGACAAAAAGAAAGCCACACAGATAAACAAAGGATTTAACTGTTGGGATATATGCCATAGATAAACAATATGTGAATACAATCAACGGATGTGCGGAATACTCACATCGATCGGTTGAGACTATTGAAGAGCCAACAAAATTGATTTTCTCCCCTTCAATTTATGCCACTGCAGTGCTGTCCACTGCCATCAAAAATCAGATTTTGGTTGATGATTTGAGCTCCAAGCTTGCGTCAAACGATTCTCGGCTCATCGGTGGGTTTCCCTATCATATTCGTATGTCTCCTAAGAGTGTGCTAGCACTTGGATTTTGCCACAAAATCAATTCTTCCTTGCTCTATGGCTCACGGTTTTTGGGCAGTGAGCAGCCCCTTGGGCGTCAAAATAGAGGAAGAAAAGAAGAAGGAAAGATAGACTTTTTATGAATAGAATGGTGGTGGTTGTAAAGAAAATGTATATATATATATATATATTATTTGTTTTCCAAAAATAAGTAATCATTGACCGGTGCAAACACACGCGTATAACGCAAGCGCACGTATCGTTCAAGTAGTATAAAAATATCGATCCCACGAGGACTTAATTCCTACTGTTGTTATTAATTATTGAATCTATTTATTTACAAGTATCTAATTATAGGGAGAAGAGAATTGATTGCTTTGGTTGGTTGAATGTGGAATTGCTTAATTAAAACAAAAGAAAATACAAAAGAAAATTATAAAAGACTCAAAAGAAAATACTAAGGAAAATAAAAGAAAAGACTCAAAGATCTAGGGTCGTGACTCCACACAATATCTTCCTAAAGGTGAATTGACTCTCTTATCTATGTGTAATTAATTAATTTGCTAACCTGGAACACGAAGATATGCAAAAGCCTTTGTCGATGGTCAGACGGAAATATCCAGTATAACCCAATTGACCCATATGTCTATGTCAACCATATTACCTGGATTCATTAAGATCAAGTTCCAATTATGGCTACCCCCGCCCGACAAGTATATGTCTATCCTGTAAGGAAATCTATTAAAGGGTTATCTATCCTCAAGGAAGATCGTTGGCTATTGACTCTAAGGCTGAAACCTAAAATCCCTATGTCTAGTTCATTTTAGATTTACCCCATCAATCTTATTAATGGCCAGTTAACAAGACGCATTAAGCTTAAGACTCAATAAACAAACTAAAGAACTACCCATAAAAAGAAAATCAATTATTAAGTGTGTGGATATTGTGTTTCATCACTTCCCTAGAATAAAAATGAAATGCTGGGGTTAGGGGATCCACTTTTACTATTTATAATTTAGATTTCTCCCTTAGTATAATATAGAATTTAACCGGTAATTAGTCCAACCGACCATATAGGTGGTATTCCTTATTAAATCATATTTAAATGAAGTCCAACCTGCCATTAAGGCGGTAATACTATTTAAACATAAACCAGCCATATAGGCGGTAATTATCTGTCACCTAAAAACCAGCCATATTGGCGGTGCCACTTTATGCAAAATAAATAAAACCAGCCATTAAGGCGGTAATTCCTTTTTAATGTGAATAATAAATTTTATATTATAATTAAGGGATATTAATCTAAATTAAAATTATAAAGCTTCACCCTTCCCTCAGCGGAAAATTAACTACTAAACATTAAAGAAGGGGGTAGAAGAAGTGAACTACTGCTATTACTGAAAATACAAATACATAAATTAAATACTTAAAATAAATATAAACTAGATGCAATCCTTAAATTCCTTACAAAAACCTAAGGAAAGCATGAGAATTACAAATGAAATGGCTTGGTATTTATAGAAAATCCTAAAGGCTTCTACCAATTTCTCCACCGATTACTCCACCGATTGCTTCACCAAACACTCCACCAAACATGCCACAAGAAATGGGATCAAACATGGCACCAAATATGGCACCAAACATGGCATCAAACATTGCACCAAGCATGCAAGCATGTTTGGTGGAAGTTTGACAATTTTTATTTTTTATTTTTTATTTTATTAATTTTATTTTATATTTTGTAAATGACTATAGTAGATACACAAAATATACTATCTTGTTCATCCGTTTCAGCCTTCCAAACTTCCGAATTAGAAAGTATTTTGGCTTTCAAAGTTGTAGATCTTCGAGTCTTCTTTAATCTGAAACTTGAATCAGCTCAATCGGACATCGGAAGAAAAAGTTATTGCCAAAATACGAACATTGCGCAAAACTGGAAATTTTGACTGCACTTCGTGACGCTTATAGAAGAATTTCGTTTTTGACATTTTTCATCCGAGTTTCATCGTTTTAGCCCCGAGTTGATTCTATTAAGTCAAAATATTATTGTTATCTGCAAAATAAACAAAAACGCATCAAAACGTTCATAAAACTCGAGAAACTATACGAAATATTAGGTTAAATGAGTGGGAAAAAGTGATATAAATACCACTCATCACACCCCCAAACCTAACATTTTGCTAGTCCTCGAGCAAAACAGAAAATAAAATAACATGAAAATAAAATTAACTAACCACTTTCGTAGGGATCACGGTTGCATTTAGCATATGCAACAAGCCTTTAAACCCCGAGGTGTCCCTAGTGGACGAGTTATAGTCTCGTGAGGGCTTACAATCAACGATACCCACAAACGTTTTTACAAAAGTAAAAAGTTAGTTAAAACTAATGCACACAAAAGAAAAAAGATAAGAGAAAAGAGAAGTTAATGACTAATCAGGTGAAACTTCTACTCCAAGTTACTAGTTGTTTTCTTTCTTTTAAACTACCGAATAAGTAAATTCTCCGATTATATTGTCATTCTCCATATACACAGTCAATAAAATATTAATCAATCATTTTTGCCCACAACAGTCACAAGTGTAGTTAATAAGAGAGTAATATTTTTGTCCTAAAGTTCTATCAGATTTCACACCTTTTTGTAGCAATGGAATAATTTTTCGAATTTTCTGATTTTTTCTTTCTTTTTTCTAATTTTGACTTTTTATTTATATACAATACCTTCCGTCTATGTAGCGAGCTTTGGGTCGGTGGCTCTCAAACCAGTTGGCTTTAGGGCACCAAGTGTTAAGACACCCCTAAGGACTTAGTTACCCAGACTTCAGATATATAATATTTTTTTCTACAACATCTTCGATCCATGTAACGAGCTTTGGGCCAGTGACTCCCAAACCAGTTGGTTTTAGGGCACTAGGTGTTAAAACACCCTTACAGACTTAATAACCCGGATCTTAGATGCTTATTTTTGAACAATCTTTTTTTTTACTCCATTGCTATTGAGAGATGTTTCCTCCAATTAAACTAGAGCACGGAATATTACAAACTTTTCAAATACGCCTCATGTCCGTATGTTACTATGCATATTGATAATACCTGCCAACTGAGCATATGAAGATTCATTTTAGTCCGTTTTATGGAGAATCTACAAATTAAATAATTTAAAATGAAATAAACAAATTAACTTATTTCAAAAATGTTTTACCTTTTTCGTCAATAAAAAAACGAAAACACAAAAATATTTTTGTAATTTTTGAAAATTTTTCAATTTTTTTTGTATTTTTCGAAACAATTTGGACTAAAAAATAAAACACAACACTAAACTAAAAACAAGATACTAATCAACTAAATCCCTCACCCCAAACCTAAATGAGACATTGTCCCCAATATCTTAAACAGTAAAAGAAGAGTTTAGAAGGTAGTACCTGGTTAGCTGGAGATCAAAAATTCACCGATTAAGATCTATGTCCAGTTTTTGCTTCTTACCACGATTGCTGTCTGACCAGTCCAACTTGGAAAGAATGGGGTCAACTTTCGGTTCAAAGGCAAGGATTTGGTCGATTAGTTCTTCTGCCTTTGTCGCTGTCAGGAAAATATCATGCACGGATTTGGTGACGAATTCATGTCTTTTGGCTTCCGCAAGAAATACAAATAGAAAGTCGAAGAAATGCTCAATATTAAGTAAACCAATGGGCTTCCGATGAATATTCAAGTGCGCCCATGATGCCACCATGAATATTTCTTCAAATGTTCCGAGCCCGCCTTGTAACGCAATGAAAGCGTCAGCTGTATTGACCATTTCTCGGAGCTGTTCAGACATACTCGATACAATGCGCTCATCTCCGTTTGTTTGTCCAATTAAGTGCTCGTCTGCCAAAGGTTTTGGAATGATTCCCAAAACGTGACCGCCACCTTCCTGAACGGCTTTTGAAATACTTCCCATCAATCCACAATTACCACCGCCACATACTAGGTGCATATTACGTTCTGTCATGACTCGCCCTAATTCCTTCGCAGCCTCGATGAATTCTGGTTTATTACCAGTATTGAATCCACAGAAAACACAAATTCTCTTGAATTTCTTTTGTGATGTTGCTTCCATTTTCTCTCTCTTATTTGAATTGTATTTGGATGTGTCGATGAGAGAAATGACGGGCTGAATTTATAGAACCTAAAAATGGGTGAGTAATAATTGCACTAGTACCTGACAAATGACAATTATTAGATGAACGTTAAAATAAATCGTGAAAAGTCAAAAAGTATAAATCTTGTCGGCGAAAATAAAGATAAAAACAAAAGAAAAGCAAATCAAAGCAATAATTAAGGCAACAGAATTGTGTACTCAATACGCCACTCGCTAGTATAAATTCATGAGGATGCGTCTCAAGAATTGCATTCCTTACTCAGCCATCACTCATGATTTATCTTTCATCTTTGCGATCTCCAAACACCAATCCTTCTGTCTTAAAAATACTCCTTTTGTGCTTTTACCTACAAAAATAGCACACAAAATTAAAAAACTCTACAACATGTATACAAAAATAAAAAAAACAGAAATTACAACAAATTTGCATGGGTTGCCTCCCTGCTAGCGCTAAATTTTACGTCTTCAGCCATACGTGACTGAAATCTATCTGTCAAGGAGGTTTCAGTATCGTTTTGGATGTCCGATCAAAGACAATCCCATAAGCATTGCTATTGAATGGTATCTTCCAACGGCAAGGTATCAGAAAATTTTTTGTCTCATTTAGTGCTCGTGCTACCTTTTTAAACTTTGTCGCTCCAGCAGTACCTGAAAAGAAAGAAAGAAGATCAGGAGGTCTCGTATGGTTCTTGACTTGGAATGGAAGTTCCATTATGTCAAGCTTCTGGGTGATTTCTCTAAATTGTACTCCCCAACACAGTGATGTTTCGCCTGAATGCTCTGGATCTTTGATAGGGTCAGATGTTTGCTCCTCCATTTGTTATTCTTTTTGCTCAATCTTTTCTTCACAGATGTATTTTAAGATTTCTGCGTTTAGTTCCTCGTCTGTCATCTGTGACATACATGCCTCATAATTATCCACCTGAGGATGTAAGGATGTGTATAACATTAGGTCTTCATCCTCTGATATGGCTGGATTGGATGACTCAGGCAGATCTTCATCAAACATCTGTGCAAAGCAATCTCCAAGATCATCGGCCAGAGGATGTAAGGTTGTGTCTGTCTGTGAGCTTTTATCCTCTGTGGTCGGTAATTCTTCCTCGAACATCATTGCAATGCACGATCCAAGATCTTCGAATTGAGGATACAGAATTCCATCCTCAATTTTTGTTGGTACAAACGGCTCAACTTCATCATCAGAGTCAGAGTCTGAATAATAGAAATCAAATAAAGACTTCGCTGGTGTGGGCTCGGGAGCTGATACCTCTGGTTGTTGATACTGCTCAGCCTTCTCCTGTATTGAAGTGTCATTGTGGATTTCTGGGTACCCGAAGGCTTCATCAGTGTCATCTGGAAATTGTTCCTCAGGTATATAGTTCTGGTTTTCTGTTAATTGTCTTGCTTGATCTGTCAGTCTCTGAATTGATGCTGATTGTCTCTGAATGCTTTCAAATTGATTCTGGCATGTTTCAAGCATCGCATCCAATTTTTCGTCTTGTTTCTTGATCCAATCTTTGAGCATGTTAATCACCTGATCTTCTTCTGATGGTTCTGGTTCTTGATGAAGATCGTATGTGGATGGTGGATAAGATGGAAAATGTGGTTCTGTGAAATGTGATGGTGTTTCATAGCACGATTGTCTCCAGAAATTCTCCCACTCTGAACGGTATATACATTGATCGCTCGGGTGGTTACAATCACAAATCACACATCTCCCCATTTCATTCTGATGAGCAAATGTAGTATTGCTTGGCTCTGGCATCCAGTGATAATTGTCAGCAGTCCTCAGAAAACCGGACTGTTGTTTCCAGATGTGGGGTGTATCTTATTGTAAGGCTCGTAATCTCTCCATCTCCCAGTAGTGATCCATTTTTCAACCACCTGAAAATATAAGAAAGAAATAAAAATTACAGATAAAAATAAAGAAAATTAGATACAAGTAAATTAGATAGTTTCAAAATTAATAACTCAAGAAATATAAGTCCCCGGCAACGGCGCCAAAAACTTGACCGATGCAAACACACGCGTATAACGCAAGAGCACGTATCGTTCAAGTAGTATAAAAATATCGATCCCATGATGACTTATTTCCTACTGTTGTTATTAATTATTGAATCTATTTATTTACAAGTATTTAATTATAGGGAGAAGGGAATTGATTGCTTTGGTTGGTTGAATGTGGAATTACTTAATTAAAAAAAGACAATACAAAAGAAAATTATAAAAGACTCAAAAGAAAATACTAAGGAAAATAAAAAAAAGACTCAAAGATCTAGGGTCGTGACACCACACAATATCTTCCTAAAGGTGAATTGACTCTCTTATCTATGTTTAATTAATTAATTTGCTAACCTGGAACACGAAGATATGCAAAAGCCTCTATCGATGGTCAGACGCAAATACCCAGTATAACCCAATTGAACCATATGTCTATGTCAACCATATTACCTGGATTCATTAAGATCAAGTTCCAATTATGGCTACCCCCGCCCGATAGGTATATGTCTATCCTGTAAGGAAATCTATTAAAGGGTTATCTATCCTCAAGGAAGATCGTTGGCTATTGAATCTAAGGCTGAAACCTAAAATCCCTATGTCTAGTTCATTTTAGATTTACCCCATCAATCTTATTAATGACCAGTTAACAAGATGCATTAAGCTTAAGACTCAATAAACAAACTAAAGAACTACCCATAAAAAGAAAATCAATTATTAAGTGTTTGGATATTGTGTTTCATCATTTCCCTAGAATAAAAATGAAATGCTGGGATTAGGGGATCCACTTTTACTATTTATAATTTAGAAATCTCCCTTAGTATAATATAGAATTTAACCGGTAATTAGTCCAACCGACCATATAGGTGGTATTCCTTATTAAATCAGATTTAAATGAAGTCCAACATGCCATTAAGGCGGTAATACTATTTAACATAAACCATCCATATAGGCGGTAATTACCTGTCACCTAAAAACCAGCCATATAGGCGGTGCCACTTTATGCAAAATAAATAAACCAGCCATTAAGGCGGTAATTCATTTTTAATGTGAATAATAAATTTTATATTATAATTAAGGGAGATTAATCTAAATTAAAATTATAAAAGCTTCACCCTTCCCTCAGCGGAAAATTAACTACTAAACATTAAAGAAGGGAGTAGAAGAGGTGAACTACTGCTATTACTAAAAATAAAAATACATAAATTAAATACTTAAAATAAATATAAACTAGATGCAATCCTTAAATTCCTTACAAAAACCTAAGGAAAGAATGAGAATTACAAATGAAATGGCTTAGTATTTATAGAAAATCCTAAAGGCTTCCACCAATTTCTCCACCGATTACTCCACCGATTGCTCCACCAAACACTCCACCAAACATGCCACAAGACATGGCATCAAACATGGCAGCAAACATGGCACCAAACATGGCATCAAACATGGCACCAAGCATGCAAGCATGTTTGGTGGAAGTTTGACAATTTTTATTTTTTATTTTATTAATTTTATTTTATATTTTGTAAATGACTATAGTAGATACACAAAATATACTATCTTGTTCATCCGTTTTGGCCTTCCAAACTTCCGAATTAGAAAATATTTTGGCTTTCAAAGTTGTAGATCTTCGAGTCTTAATTAATCTTCAACTTGAATCAGCTGAATCGGACATCGGACGAAAAAGTTATGGCCAAAATTACGAACATTGCGCAAAATTGGAAATTTTGACTACACTTCGTGACGCTTATAGAAGAATTTCTTTTTTGATATTTTTCATCCGAATTTCATCGTTTTAGCCCCGAGTTGATTCTATTAAGTTGAAATTTTATTTTTATCTTCAAAATAAACAAAAACGCATCAAAACGTTCATAAAACTCGAGAAACTATACGAAATATTAGGTCAAATGAGTGGGAAAAAGTGATATAAATACCACTCATCAATCATATACTTCTTTTCCTTTTCCAAAAAGTCAAAGAATAATATCCAACAACCACTCACTATTCCAACAACTACTATCACTAAAAGTGACTAGTTGTCAATTCAATCAATCAATGACATCAATCAATCAAATGTCACATCACTCAAAGTGACATGTGATTTGACGCTTGATGTGACTTGCGTGCCGCACTCGAATTCGAAATGCGAATGCGCTCACAATCACTCCTGGACTCGGGTTCGCTAATTCCAAATTAACGAACTTCCGTTGCGTCGTAATTAAATGATTAAGCATAGCAAAATCACTATTCACGTCGCTAATGAATTAATTCTAAATTAACTCGTTCGCCCGAATTAAAATCTAATTTTAATTCCGCGTCGAAATCCAATTTCGTTTAATATATCGAATATATTAATTTATCGATTAATTCCAAATTAATCGTTTTCTCTCATAAATGATATTTTATCCTAGATAAAATATCTCTGTAATTAATCATAGATTAATTTTCTCTCTCATTGAATTAATCCCAGATTAATTAAAGTGAGAGTCATACATCATTGGTGAATCTTTGGGAAGCGACCCATGAGATCCCCAAATATATTTGCAATAAATACGGTTATCGGACTACCGAATACGTACGTACCAAGTACTACATTTTACCGATTCACAAGACAAGGTTGGCCTCTAGCAAAGTGCAATGCCTACCTAATTCTCCGGAAATATCCTTACAGGAATATAGAATCTGTATCAGGCGTACCATACATAGTATTGTGTATGTCGATCCAGTATCAGACTGTCACGTGCTAGGCCTGGGGCTGGAGCTGTGTCTGCCCCGTACGAAGCACATGTCGGATGTCTGGTAACTAGTCTCTATAATCGAATGAACATGACCTAGTCATATCATCCCGATGACTGCAGTACTTAAGAGCACCAGTACCGTATCCTACGTGACATCATCTCCACTATGACTGGAGTGATACTTCCGTCTTGACATCACACCCAACACACTACGATTCTCAATATACCCAGTATTGGCGTACACAGAACCTGTTAAAGCTCTGGACGACCGCAACCAAAATATATTGATTGTCGCAAGTATTAGCGGTGCAAGTCTCAAGTTAAGACCAAATACACCTACCCTGATTTCGGACTTCCATAGACACATAGTCATACAACCAATGGAATTCCGAGGGGGTCTTTCCAGAGTGAAACTGTTTCCCGTACCATCGGTGAAACACAACCTCCTATTACACTTGCATGAGTATCATATACCCAAATATATGAGAACTATGCCGTTATGCCCTCACAACGCGCACAAGTGTAATACTAGTCTTTTACATATTTATCGATGTCCATTCTCGATAATACTCTGACTAGGGATATTTAATGATTTATCCTTCGTGGACTGATACTGTCTCATATCATTCTCCGTCCAGGAACAAATCATATGGACCTCTCATCATTATACATCTAGGTGATCTAATCACAAATGATAAGAGTGCAATCCTCTTTGTCACATAGTTAATTTGTACAACAACACCATGATCTGTACAAATAGTGACGTTATGGGTCATAATTGTCCAACAATCTCCCACTTGGCCTATAGCCAGTCACTCGAGTGTCTTACACCCGAACTATGTACGGTTGGCTCAAACTACTGAGAAAAGGCTTTCGTCAGCGGATTTGCATGATTATCGTTTGATGCGATTTATACGATCATCACATCACCACGATGTATGATCCGAACGAATCAGATGAATATCGAAGTATATATCTGGATCGTTGATGAGACCATTAATTCTTTAGCATGTGCTGTATGCTAGCTCAGCTGCTAAAAGAACAATATCTAATTTAATTAGATATTTATCGACCCCAGAAGGCTTCTATTGCTGCTTCAGCTGCAGTAATAACCCGCATTTGTTGTTTATTTGGTAATAGTATCTTGTTTAGAAGATTTCCAGCTCACTGTACCGTTATTCAAACTGTATAGTACCGTTGTTTCGACTTAAAGTCATTTTATCGGTTTAGGAAACTTGCAGTAGTGATCCCAATCACTTCAAGTTCTCCTTCTCCATAGTTTAAAATAGCATCCTTAGCTCTCTAAGATACTAACAGATGTTATTAACATCAATCCAGTGACTATCACTTGGATTGGTCTGATTGTGAATCCATATGCTCAAAGCGTATGAGACATCAGGTCACGTACATTTTTCAATGTACGAGTTCTCGCAGAGTTTTAACCACTTAATCTATCCCAGTAGATTTTTATTCCTAGAATAAAGGTTGTTTCTCCCAAGAATTCTACGGAGAATATCTCGAAAGCCAAGTATTCACCGATTGTTTATGGGAATATCATTTCCAAGAAATGACATATTATCATTATTTTATTGAACAGCCACTGTCAGTGCGCTCCCACTAACCCTCTTATATACACAAGAATCCATTCATTTTGAATTAAATCATACACCATTATGATTACATCAAAATGATAATTCCTAGAACCTATTCTTGCTTCAATCCAAACATGGATCAGATAACCTGCAAACCTTATTTGCTAGTTTTGGTACGATAAAACCGACAGAATGTTGTAAACATCCTCCAAAAGGTTTCCTTTTTAGGAAAGCGATTTTCCCGTTCCAGCTGTCATATTTCATAAATGAAAGATGCAGCGTTAGCAAACATTATCCAAATGGACTTACCGTGGCAACAGGTAAAAGATTGAATCGTAATCAACACAATGGTGATAATGATACCTTTCCGCTACAAGCCTAGCTTAGTACATTGGTATGTTGCCTTCCATGTATGTCTTCCTTGAAGACTTATAAAGTACCAATAGGAACAATGCCTTGTGGTACATCAACTAGTGTCCAAATATAGTTGATATACATGGAATCCATTTCGGACTCATGACACATTGTCATAATAGGGAGTCAATACCTTATATCACTTCCTCGTACGTAGTCAGTTGGTATACCTCAATAAGATTGACATCTTTATGAGGTGAGATCAGAAACCCATACCCTAGGTTGTTTTCTGACTTTCTCCGACATATGTGGTTCTTGTGTATTTGAAGATTAATGTTATAGTTTCATCCTTGATGAACTATGTATATTCCATTAAGGAAAATGTGCTTTGAACAGTATTACTCTGATTTTCATCGAGTTTTACTAACCTCCCACTTACCACTGCATATCGGTATTCCTCTTAGGAAATCTCATGGTGAGCAACGATCTAATTGTTCTCAGGTGAGATGTATAAGTACAATACTTATGGTATCCCTAGGATAACCTTATAATTGGCACTTATCCAATTTGGGTTCTAGTTTGGTATCATCCAAACATATGCCCAGCATACCCAAATTTTAGGAATGTGAAACCCGGTTTCTTTCCCGTTCATATTTAATATGTAATATGTCAAACAGATTTTTATGGAACCTTATTCTAAATAAGTTTTGCACTGTTAATGTTTATCCGTTGAAGGAAATGGTAGCTCAGAGCGACTCATGATTAACCTTATCATGTCTAACAAAATTCGGTTTAACCTTTTCGGACACACCGTCATATTGACGTGTTCCGAGAAGAGTCCTCTTTTAAAGAATACTGTACTTTTTCAAGTATATGAGAAACTTATTGCTTAAGTATTTTCCATCTCGGTCTTACCATGACGGTATAATACTATAGCCGATCTGTTTGTCTATTTCGTGTCGAAACTTTAAAAGTTTCTAATTTGTGTTTCTAAAGAGACACATAACCATAACGCGATGCCACATCCGTAAGGTCACGAAATATTCATATCCATATCTAGCCTAGCTAGACATGGGCCCACTTGCTTCACTATGAACTAGGGCTAACAGAACGGTGGCATTTACACTTTTACCAAGTAAATAGTGTTTTAAGCACTTTGCCCAATAAACTAGATTCGTAGACTTTATTTGATTGGAATCAAAACAGTCTGAGTACCATTTCTTCAAAAGTATGGATATACGAGTCTTGTTTCATTGTGTCCTAGACAACAATGCCATATAAAGTTTCATCTGATCAAATCAGTTTGAGCTATTTGTTTGTCACGTTATATGTACGAGATTTATTTATATTCAAAATATAAATTCTGTTATTCACATCTAATGTGTTTATCTCAATATCATCTTTATATAATAAAACACTTTATTGTTCTAGAATATAAAGGTAAATCCGCAACGGATTAAGCATTGATATAAAGATAATGTTCCTAGTCAAACTAGTTACATAATAACAGTTTTCTAACTTAAGTACACACCCGAGGGTAGTTCCTAAACTTAGGTATCTACGGTTAAAACAGCGATAGTCGTCCCGTTTCCTGAACAACAATATATATATATATATATATATATATATATATATATATATATATATATATATATATGATGAGCGGAAAAAATATCAATATTTACCGCCCCTTTTACTTAATATTTTGTTTAGTTTCTCGGGTTTGATGAACGTTTTGATATGTTTTATTTTATTTTGCAGATAAAATAATATCGGGACTCAATGAAATCATTTAGGACGAAATGTGGATCAAATAAGGGCAATTATTAGACTTGATATATTAATTTTGGTGATTGGAAACTTGAAAGGGCGTTTTTGACGAAGTACAGTTTTGGAAATTCCAGTTTTTCACATCTGTGGTATTTTGGGCATAACATTTTACTCAGATATCGGATTGAGCTGATTCAAGTTCTAGATTAAAGAAGACGCAAAGATTTACAACTTGGAAAGAGAAAATATTTTCAAATTCGGATGATTTCATGACCGAAATTGATGAACCATCCAGAAGTGTGTGGAGTGTAATTATTAAAAGTCATTATCAATCATTTTCAAAGCAAAATATTAATTAATAAATAATTAATAAAAATTATCAAATCACCACCAAACAAGATAAGCAATTAGTGGATCAATTATGGATTTGGTGGAGTATTAGTGGAGAAATTAATAATGGATTTGGTGGAGAAATTGATTGATGATTTGATGGTGGCAAAATTTTGCCTATAAATACCAAGCCATTTCATTTGTAAAAATTCATACTTTCTTCTTTGAAATCCTTAATGAAAAAATAAGAAGATTGTATCTAGTTTGTTTATTTTTAGTTTTCAGTAATTAATTTTCACTTTCGCACTTTCTTTTCTTTACTTTTCAGTTTTACTTTCCGTAATTTACTTTTACGCATAACACTTTCCTTTCTTTACTTTTTCGGTTTTTATTTTTCAACTATGAGGAGGTAACTTCCCCCTGCCAAGGTGAAAGGTAATTCTTTTACTGTTACTATCTTAGATTAATCTCCCTTAGACACAACATATTCACCATTTTAAAATTGGTTTTAACAAGGAATACCGCTATATTGGTCGGTTGGCTATTTATTATAAACCGGATTAATCCTGACTTAACAAGGAATACCGCTATATTGGTTGGTTGGCTTTTAAATTTCTTTACCGCCTACATGGCAGGTTCATGGACAAATTTTACTGCCTTTATGGCTGGTTGGACTTAATATTGACTTAATCAGGTTACCGCCTATATGGCTGGTTGGTTTTAATCTCACGAGTGAATATGTTGTACTAAGGGAGATATCTAAGTTAGTAGTTAGTAAAATTAATTCCTTTTATCTTGGCAGTTTATTTTCATTTACTTTTCTGCTTTTACTTTCAGTATTACTTTTCAGCATTTACTTTATGTCTTTTAAGTTTTCATTAGCCCTAGTTATGTGTCGTAACTAAGTTAGTATCTAGGGTTGTGATGAATTTCAATATAACCGGTTTATAAGGGGTTAGATTATAGTTGGGGTAATTTAAAGATTTATTTATTGAGTCTTAATCTTAATGCTCTTTAATTAACTGGCCATTAATTAAATTGATTAGGTAAACTTAAAATGAACTAGACATAGGGATTCTAAGTTTAAGACCTCAGACTCAATAGCCCACGATCTTCCTTGAGGATAGATAACCCTTTTAATAGATTTCCTTACAGGATAGGAATATACCTGTTGGGCGGGGGTAGCCATAATTGGAACTTAATCTTAATGAATCTAGGTAATTTGGTTGACATAGACATATGGTTCAATTGGATTATACTAGGTATTTGTAATTGACCATCGGAAGAGGCTTTTACATGATTTAGTGTTCCAGGTTAATAAATCAATATATTACCCAACTATAAGATAACCACTTCATCTTTTAATTAATATTGGAATTAATCACAACCATGGATAGTTTTTATAAATTTGGATTTTAATCAACCTATTTTCATGCAATTTTATTTACTTGTTTTAAATTTAGAATTATCGCCATTTCAAATCAATCAATCAAACAACCTGTTAGATACTAGTAATCATTTGGCCCTATAAAATGATAACAAAAAGGTTTTAAGTCCTCGTGGGATCGATATTTTTATACTAGTTGAACGATATGTGCGATTGCGTTATACGCGTGTGTTTGCACCGGTCAAGTTTTTGGCGCCGTTGCCGGGGACTTATTTATCTTTCATTATTAGTTTACGGGTTAGATTCGTTACTTGTATCTAATTTTTCTTTTTACTTATTGCTTTCGTTTTCTTGTGTTTTCAGGTTTTCAGACACTTCATGAGACGAACTAGAAGCTTTGAAATCCAACCGCTTGACCCAGAAATTGAAAGAACCATCAGACAATTAAGAAGGGAAAGGCGAGAAGGCCAAGAAGCAATCGTTAACATGGAACCTGAACCTTTGGAGGTTGCACCACCAATTCCCATTCGAGACAGAACCATTCCGGTGGTAGATGGCCTCACTTCCTGTATTGTACTTCCTCCCTTACCAGCAAATGCAGGTGACATCAAGACTTGCATTCAGATGATTCAGCAGTCAGTTCAGTTTGGGGGAAATGCAACTGAAGATCCTAATGCCCACATCAGCAACTTCCTGGAAGTTTGCGGTACTTTAAATTACAACCGTGGAGCTGAAGAAGCTATGAGACTGCGGGTTTTTCCATATTCCTTGAAAGACAGAGCAAAAGCTTGGCTACATTCACTACCACCTGGATCCATCACAACTTGGAACACTCTAGCCACCAAATTCCTTGCAAAATACTTTCCACCAGCCAGAAAAGCAAAGTTGAGAAATGATATCACATCCTTTGTGCAGTAAGATTCAGAATCCCTGTACGAAGCCTGGGAAAGATACAAAGATCTGCTTAGGAAATGTCCTCACCATGAAATTGCAAAATGGCTACAAGTCCAAACCTTCTACAATGGAGTTTCTGGAATAATGAGAACCACAATTGATGCTGCTACTGGAGGAGCACTAATGGAAAAAGGACAAGATCAGGTTTGGGATTTAATTGAAGAAATGGCCAACAACAATTCCTTGAGGCCAACAGAAAGGAGCATGATCCAAAGAATCGCAGGAATTTATGAATTTGGAGCCAACACAGCACTGAATGCCAAGCTGGATATGATTTGCAAAAATCTGGAAACTCTTAACATGAAGGTTAATGGTGGATCCACAAGTTCATCATATGGAGGAGCACCAGAACTAGTTCAGCAAGAAGAGACGGTGAACTATGTCAATAATTTCAACAGACAGGGGAATAATCCATATTCCAACACCTACAACCCAGGGTGGAGGAATCATCCTAATTTTTCATGGAGCAACAATTCAGGGTAAAAGAACAACCCACCACCTGGATTCCAGCAACAGAACTATCCACCACCTGGATTCCACCAGCAGAACAAAGGCCAGAAGCATGAAAAAGAACCAGAAATGAAAGAATGGTTTGCAGAGATGTTCAAAAAGCAAGAAGCAAAATATGATGCTATGTTTCAAGCCCAAATAACATTCAATCAAAGCCAATCAGCTTCCATCAAAGCATTGGAGAATCAAATTGGACAATTGGCCAATGCTCAGAGTTACAGACCGCTAGGAAATCTTCCCAGCAATATAGAACCAAATCCAAGGAATCGAGGGAATGAGCAATGTCAAGCCATCACCTTGAAAAGTGGTACTGAAATTAACAAAGATGTTGGAATCAAGGCATCCAAAGAAGACGTTCCAAAAGAAACAGAGCAATAGATGGAGGAAAAAGAAGCGAAGGAAAAAGAACAGATCACTTCACCTCCACCTTTTCCTCAGCGTCTTCAGAAAAACAAACTGGACAAGCAGTTTGCTCGATTCCTGGAGGTATTCAAAAAGCTTCACATCAACATTCTATTCGCAGAAGCCTTGGAGGAAATGCCCAGTTATGTCAAATTCATGAAAGATATTCTTTCACGAAAATGGAGATTGGGAGACTACGAGACAGTAGCATTGATAGAAGAATGTAGCGCTATCATTCAGAGGAAACTTCCCCGAAGTTGAAGGATCCTGGCAGTTTCACAGTCCCATGCACTATCAGAGAATATTATATTGGTAAGGCTTTATGTGATTTAGGTGCAAGTGTTAATTTGATGCCTTTTTCTATTTACAGGAAACTGCAAATTGGAGAAGCAATGCCTACCTTAGTCTCTTTGCAACTTGCCGATCGGACGCTCGCATTTCCAAGAGGAGTGGTTGAAGATGTGTTGGTGAAAGTTGGCAAACTCATTCTACCAGCTGATAGTAGAGCATGATCTTTGGAAGATTCATGTGATGATAACTTTAGTGCTTAATCCATTATACTTGTCAATAGGACTCCTTAATTTCCTAATCAGAACTAAGGATTAGATCCTTAAAGTATGATGAAGAAATTGAAGGATCTTCATAGATCTATTCTTATATCTTGGAAGTATTAAATTGCATTTAATAACTCTTGGAGAGTTAATGCCCATTCTCAAGGAGACAAAGCCAAAGTTTGCAATAAGGCAAGTAGCGCAAGGCGCACCTTACTTCGATATTCTAAAAACCCAAGGCTTGGCGAAAGGCTTCTGGGATATAGAAAAGGGCAAATGCAAAATCATTACTGTCTTCTAGGAAGACAAAGGACATATCCTAAGATGTCTATTTAAAGTGTGGAAATGGGATCACTGAAGCGTGACTGCCATATGGACAAAGTAGACATGCATGAATTGAAGACAAGCAATGCTCTGACTTCAAATATATTTGTCATAAATATGTTCACTACTAGTATTAAAATTGGATTTTAAATACTAAGTCTGATCTATAAGTATGCATTGATGTGCAGAATCTGGTAGAGCATGATACCAACTTCAATTGAGATTAATGTGCGAATTAGAAATGGGACGAAAGTCGCTATTTAACCGTAGATACCTAAGCTTAGGAACTACCCTTCGTGTGTGTACTTAAATTAGGAAACTGTTATAATGTAACTAGTTTGACTAGAAACATTATCTCTATATCGACTACAACTCGTTGCGAGTATACCTTTATATTCTAGAACACTAAAGTGTTTTATTTTATAAATATGATATTGAGATAAACACATTAGATATGAATAATAGTATTTATATTTTGAATATAAATAAATCTCAAACATATAATATGCCGAACAAATAGCTCAAACTGATTTGATCAGATAAGAATTATTTGTGGCAGTGTTGTCTGGGACACATTAAACAAGACTCGTATATCCACACTTTTGAAGAGTGGATACTATGACGGATTTGATTCCGTTCAAATGATGTCTACGAATCTAGTTTATTAGGTAAAGTACCTAAAATACCTTTTACTTGGTAAAAGTGTAAGTGTCATCGATCTGTTAGCCCTCGTTCATAGTGATGTAAGTGGGCCCATATAAAGCTAGGCTATAGGTGGATATGAGTATTTCGTGACCTTTACGGATGTGGCATCACGTTATGGTTATGTGTCTTTTATGAAACATAAATTGAAAACTTTTACAGTTTCGACACGAAGTAGACAAACAGATCTGTTAAAGTATTAAAACCATCACAGTAAGACCGAGATGGAAAATAGTTAAGCAATAAGTTTCTCAAATACTTGAAAGAGTATAGTGTTTTTTCAATGAGGACTCCTCCCGGAACATGTCAGTTTGATGGTGTGTCCGAACGGAGAAACCGAATTTTGTTGGACATGATAAGGTTAATCATGAGTCGCTCTGAGCTATCATTTTCCTTCAAAGGATAAGTATTAACAGTGGAATATTATTTTGAATAAGGTTCCATGAAAATCTGTTTCACAGATTTCATATTAGATATGAACAGGAAAGAAACTGGGTTTTTTTTATTCCTATTGATTTGGGAATGCTAAGCATATATTTGGATGATACCAAACAAGAAACCAAAATTGGATAAGTGCCAATTGTAGGTTATCCTAGGGAAACCAAAGTATAGTACTTATACATCTCACAAGAGAACAATGTAATTGTTGCTCACCATGCGGTTTTCTAAGAGGAATACCGATATGCAGTGGTAAGTGGGAGGATAGTAAAACTCGATGAAAATCGGAGTTATACAGTTCAAGGCACCAAGTCCTTAATAGAACACAAACTATTCATCAAGGATAAAACTGTACCAGTAATCTTCAAATAAACAAGAACCGTGTAAGTCAGAGAGAGTCAGAAAACAACCTGGGTATAGGTTTCTGATCTCACCTCATAAAGATGTCAATCTTATTGAGGAATATGAACTGACTACGTATGAGGAAGTGATACAAGGTATCGACTCCCTATTATGGCAAAGTGCCATGAGTCCGAAATGGATTCCATGTATATCAACTATATTTGGACACTAGTTGTTGTACAATAAGGCATTGTGCCTATTGGACAACGAAATCTTTGACCTGTTGCCATGTTAAATCCATTTGGATAATGCTTGCTGATACTGCATGTTTCATTTATGAAATATGGCATCTGAACCGAAAAATCACTTTCCTGAAAAGGAAACCTTTTGGAGGATGTTACAACATCCTGGTGGTTTTTTCGTACCAAAACTAGCATACAAGGTTTGCGGGTTATTCGATTCATAGAGAGATTGAATTAAGAATTACGTTCTTGGAACTAACATTTTGATGTAATCATAATGGTGTATGATTTAATTCAAAACGAAATGATTCTTGTGTATATAAAGAGGTTAGTGGGAGCGCACTGACAGTGAATGTCCTAATGATGATGATATGTCATTTCTTGGAATTGATATTCCTATATTACAATCGTGAAAGCTTGGATTTCATGAAAATTCTCCGTAGAATTGTTGGGAGAAACAACCTTTATTCTAGGAATAAAGATCTACTGAGATAGATTCAAAGTTGTTAACACTCTCTGAGAACTTGTATATTGAAAAATGTACTTGACCTGGTGTCTCATACGTTTTGATCATATGGAGTCACAAACAGGTCAATCCAAATGATAGTCACTGGATTGATATTAAAAACATCCGTTTGTATCTTAAAGAACTAAGGATGATATCTTAAACTATGGAGAATGAGAACTTGAAGTGACTGGGATCACTGCTATAAGTTTCCTAACTGATAAAAACAACGGTACTATATAGTTTGAATAACGAAACAGTGAGCTGGAAATCTTCCAAGCAAGATACTATTACCGAATAAACAACAAATGTGGGTTATTGCTGCGCCTGAGGCAGTAAAAGAAGCCATATGGGTCATTAACAAATCTAATTAGATTAGATATAGCTCTGTTAGCAGCTAAGGTAGGCTACAACGTAGGTTAAATAATTAATGGTCTCATCAACGATCCAGATATACACTTTGATTATTAATCTAATTTGTTCGGATCATACATCGTGGCGATGTGATGATCGAATAAATCGCATCAGATGATAATCATACAAATCCGCTAACGAAAGCCTTTCCTCAGTAGCTTGAGCGAACCGTACATAGTTCGGGTGTAAGACACTTGCGTGATTGGCTATAGGACAAGTGGGAGATTGTTGGACAATTATTACCCATATCGTCACTATTTGTGCAGATCATGGTGTCTTTTGTACAAATTAACTATGTGACAAAAGAGATTGCTCTCATATTATTTGTGATTAGATCACCTAGATATATAAATGATAGGAGGTCCATATGATTAGTTCCTGGATTGAGATGATATGAGACAATATCAGTCCACACATGATTAATCATTAAATAATCCCTAGTAATAGTATTATCAAGATTGGACATCGATAATGCATAATATACTAGTATTACTCTTGTGCGCGTTGTGGAAGCACAATGACATAGTTCTCATATAATTAAGTATTGGATACTTATGTAAGTGTGATAGAAGGTTATGTTTACCGATGGTATGGAAACAGCTTCGCTCTGGATAGACCCCTCAGAATTCCATTAGTAGTATGACTATGTGTCAATGGAAGTCCGAAATCAGGGTAGGTGTATTTGGTCTTAACCTGAGACTTGCATCGCTAATACTGGCGACAATCGGTATGCTTTAGTTTTGGTCGTCCAGTGCTTTAATGGATTCTGTGTACACCTCTGCTGGGTATATTGAGAATCGTAGTGTATTGGGTGTGATGTCAATACAGAATTATCACTCCAATCATAGTGGAGATGATGTCACGTAGGATACCGAACTAGTAATCTTAAGTACTGCAGTCATCAGGATGATATGACTAGGTCATGTTCATCCGATAATAGAGACTAGTTACCAGACATCCGACATGTGCTTCGTACGGGGCAGACACAATTCCAGCCCCAGAACTAGCACGTGACATCCGATATTGGATCGCAATACAAAATACTAGGTATACTATATATTGCAGTAAGAATATTTCTGGACAATGGGTAGGCACGGTGCTTTGCTGGAAGCCAAGCATGTCTTGTAAATCCGTAAGCACTGGTACGAGCTACGCACGTATTTGGATAATTCGATGACCATATTTACTGCCAATATATCCAGGGATCTCTTGGGTCGCTTCCCAAAGATTCACCGATGACAGTTGATTTAATTAGAATTAATCTGGGATTAATTGAGGCTTTATTTAATCTGGGATTAAATGTGTTCGGAAGAGAGAGAACGCTATTAATTTGGAATTAATCGGTAAAATAAATTTAATAGTTAAATTTGATTTTTCTATTTAATTTATTCGTATGGGCTAAAATTAATATATCGGATATATTAATATGAATTGGAATTCATTACGAAATTAAAGTCAGACTTTCATACGAACAAACGAATTAATTTAGAATTAATTCATAGACGACGTTCGTAATATATTGAGAGACATCATTATTTAATTAAATTAGATTTAATTATTTAGCGACGAGAGTTTTTTTAAGCGGATTAAACAGATCCGGGCTGCGGCAAATGTTCATAGAGACATTTGAATTTTGAATTCAAATGTGAGGTCCACTTTAAATGTGGTAGTTGGGAGAGTGGTTGGCATTTATGCCGTACCATCCACTTTCCAACCACCTTGGAATGGTTTTGGCAAAACCATTTACCCAACCGCCTTGTTTACGTGAAAAGGGTAAATTGGCTTTTACCAAAACCCTTAGCTCTCTCTCATTTTTGTGTAGAGAACACACTTGGATTAAAAAAAAAAAATCCTAATACACACCATGATGGGCGTGAACTCTAGCCTCTCCTCTCTTTTATTTTGTGGCAAAATCAATCAAAGCTAGCACTTCACAAATTAACAAAGGTGATAGGGAAACAACTTCAAGAGTTGGAATCAACACTCAAAGCTTGCAATCAACAAAGGAAGGATCTTGGAGATCTTCTTTTCTAAATTTTTAAAAAGCTCAAATCCATTCAATGTAAGTAATTCCGCAACTTATAATGAATTTATGAAAACCTTTTTTGCTTATTAGGTCCTTGGCATGTTCTAGGAACACTAATATGGAGTGACCAATAACATGGTTCAGTATGAAGCATGTGCACTCGGTTTAACTGCATTGATAGCTTTGAGAGCTACAAATGTGGAGGTTTACGGAGACTCAATGTTTGTGATTCGACAGATGCAAGGAGAATGAGAGCTAAAGGAAGAACGGTTACAGCCGTACTTGTTCCATCTCAGAAGTCTGGCACAGACTATCCCTGACTGTAAATTTCAGCATTTGCCGCGGGAAGAAAATCAGATGGCAGATGCTTTGGCAACTGTAGCCGCGACTTGGGAAAATCTAGAGAAATTGGTGATGAGGCCACTTGTGTTGACGAGAACAGGTAAGTTGTTTATGAGATAGAGATAATCTTGGAAGTAGAGGTCGACGATGGGAAACCTTTGTATTATGACAGTCAGAGGTACCTGGAGCATGAGGAACTCCCAGAGGAAGCGAGCAGAAAGGACAGAATCGTCATTCAGAGGTTGGCTTCTCAATTTGTGAGTCTTAAAAGAGAACTCTACAAGAGGCAAGCAAATTGTATTCAGCTGAAATGTTTAAGAAAGGAATAAGCTCAGAAGATAATGGAAGAAGTGCATGCATGTGTATGTGGACCACACATGAACGGACTGAACTTGTCCGCAAAATTGTGAGGCAAGGCTTTTATTGGTCAACCATAGAAGCTGACTGCGCGAAGTTAGTAAAGCACTGTCATGATTGTCAGGCACATGAGAATTTGAATCATCTGCCGCACACAAAGTCGCATGGGTTGTCAGAGCCATGGCCTTTCTCAGCATGGGGAATAGACATGATCGGATAGATTCGACCAAATGCATCGAATGGGCACCGCTTTATGGTATTGGTTGTGGACTACTTCTCAAAATGGATAGAACCCGAATTATTCCGCAATGTTACAGCAAAGCAGATGGCCAAGTTCATAGCTCGGAATCTCATTTGCCAGTATGGTATGTTGCACCACGTGGTAACAGACAACGGAGTCCAATTTCAAGGATAAACCAAGGCAATGCTACAGAAGTATGGAATAGGCCATCACAAGTCCTCACCATATAGGCCACAGGCTAACGGGGCAGTCGAGGCAGCCAACAAGACGATAAAGATGATTTTGGTGAAGATGATAGAGAATTATAAAGATTAGGCTGATAAATTACCGTATGCCATGTGGGGGTATAGGACATCTGTAAGGATGGTGACAGGAGCTACGCCTTACTCTTTGGTCTATGGAATGGAAGCGGTATTGCCGGTGGAAATTGAGATACGGTACATGGGGGTATTAGCAAAAATAGAGTTACCTGAACAAGAGTGGACCTCGTAGAGGTTTGAACAGTTAGCATTGATGGATGAGAAGAGGATGAAGTCCTTGCATCACATGCAGATATATCAGAAGAGGTTGGCTCGGGCATTCAATAAAAAAGTGCGTCCTATCAAGATCAAGAAGGGTGATTTGGTGCTTAAGCAGTCGAAGCCATCGACAACCGACCTGAGAAGGAAGTTCAGACCAAACTGGGAAGGGCGCTACATCGTCCAAAAGGTAATGGGAAATGGATCAGTGAGACTGTCCGACTTGGAAGGGAATGAGTTGACAAAGCCGATCAATGTTGATAGATTGAAACTGTACTTTGCCTGAGAAGACTAGATAGTCACCAGTAGAAAACCTAACCTGACGGGATAAGAAAACTCATGTATGAATACAAACACGTAACATATGTTGCATCCTTTTTTGTGTTTTTGTGTGCTTGTTTTGTTTTGTGTTCACAAGTGTCGAAGATAAAAAGAGAAAGTGGCAAATACAAGCCAATCAGAAACAGCAAAAGCACAATATCAGATGCGGGTACTAATCCTAGGGCTGAGGCCCACACTGGTGTCAAGATTCGAGTAGTAATCTGAGGGTTGAGGCCTATATGAGTTTGAGTTTTAGGTATGGATCTCAGGGGCGAATCCCACATTATCAGCTTTAGATATGAATAATTCCTTGTAATGAGTGAGTGAGTTAGTAAAAAAAAAAGAAATCTTTTGTAGTTAGACATATGTCCGGGGATGACATTGTGTGTTGAAGGGAGAAACCTTAGAAACGATAAGTGCGGGACGCGCTCTTATCTGATATTCTGAATAGATTGATCTCGACTAGACTCATGAAGCACTTGATAATAGTATCTTAACAGTAGAAGCCTGAGAGGTTGATGAGATGACTAGTTGAAGAGATGGTGGATCGGTGAATGACCGTTTGCCTGGATGTCCACCATGATTTGCTTACGCTACGATACATGATATGGTTGGAAAAAAAAGAAAGAAAAGTCTCCACAATGAAAAGAAAACAAAAAATTGACCGCCTATAATCGATAAGCATCAAGTTACCCATGGGCGAGTATTAGGACCACCATGAAGAGAAATGATACATTAAAGGGTAGGTGTGTCAGAAAAAAAATGAAAGAAAAGAGAAAAAGAAAAAGAAAAAAGTTCTAAGTGAAAAGAAAGAGATGATGTAATAAAAGAAGACCATATCATGTTAAGTATGCGGCAGTAATCACAGAACGTGACCCAGATATCCAGGTTGGTTAGACCCACTGGTCTGATTCTCCGAAGCGAAATCATCAAGTTGGTTAGCTTAAGGAATAAACTGTGAAAGAGCCTTAGCACACACACACTAGGAGTCTAGTTCAGATTTTCTATTCAGACGATTGGATTTGAGTATGTCAAGTACTTTGAAGGTTCTTTGGTTTTGACGCGAAGCATCCGTTGAGGACAAAAATATGTTTAGCTCTCAAGATTATCTCGAAAAGAGGCACTATAATGTGTTGAAAGAAAGCATCAGCATCAGTAGCAGACTTGCCGAGTATGGCATTCTAGGGCCGAGGCCCATATTGATTCAGTATTAGTTCTGCCGAGTATGGCATTATATGGGTGAGGCCCACATTGATTTAGTATCAGTTTTGCCGGGTATGGCATTCTGGGGACGAGGACCACATTGGTTCAGCATCAGTTCTGCCGGGTATGGCATTTTGGGGGCGAGGCCCACATTGGTTTAGCATAAGTTCTGCCGGGTATGGCATTCTGGGGGCGAGGCCCACAATGGTTCAGCATCAGTTCTGCCGGGTATGGCATTCTGGGGGCGATGATTACATTGGTTTAGCATCAGATCAGCCAGGTACGAAACTCAGGGTATGGAGACATCAAATTAGTTTTCCAGGTAAGACACTCCGGGTATGGAGATATCAGATCAGTTATGCCAGGTACGACACTCCGGGTATGGAGACATCAGATCAGTTTTCTAGGTATGGCACTCCGGGTATGGAGATATCATATTAATTCTGCCAGGTACGACACTTCGAGTATGGAGATATCAGATCAGCTCTGCCAGGTACGACACTCCGGATATGGAGACATCAGATCAGTCCTGCCAGGTACGGCACTTCGGGAATGGAGATATCACTCTGTGACACCCTAGATATGGGGTTAGCATACAGGGTACGACATTCAGACCACTGCAACACCCTAGGTACGGGGTTAGTATTCAGACTATTACGACACTCTAGGTACGGAGACGCAACTGCGATACCCTAGGTATGGGGTTAGCATTCAGACCACATCAAGGCCCTAGGTACGAGGTTTGCACGCTAGGTACGGCATGTGGACTATTCAAACTACTACGATACCTTAGGTACGGGTTAGCACTCAGACCACAGCGATACCCTATGTACGGGGTTAGAATGCCAGGTACGGCATTTGGACTGTTCAGACAACTGTGACACCCTAGGTACGGGGTTAGCATTCAGACTATTACGGCACTATAGGTACGAAGACGCAACTGGGACACCCTAGGTACGGGGTTAGCATTCAAACCAGAGCGACACCCTAGGTACGGGGTTAGCACGCCAGGTATGGCATGTGCACTATTTAGACAACTGTGACACCGTAGGTACGAGGTTAGCATTCAGATAATTGTGGCACTCTAGGTTCAGAGATGCAACTGTGACACCCTAGGTACGAGGTTAGCATTCAGACCACAGCGATGCCCTAGGTACGGGGTTAGCACGTCGGGTACGACATATGGACTATTCAAATTATTGTGACACCCTAGGTACGGGGTTAGCATTCAGACCACAGCGATACCCTAGGTACGGGGTTAGCACGCCAGATACGACATATGGACTATTGCAGACTACCGCGACACCCTAGGTACGAGGTTAGCATTTAGGCAACAATAACATCACTGCGGCACTCTAGGTACGGAGACGCAACCACGACGCCCTAGGTATGGGGTTTAGCATAATCAAATCAACTCAAATCAGCGTGGCAAGTCAAGTGGCAGCTGGCGAGCCAGGTAAGTAAAAATGCCTTGAACGTACTTTGATTGGATTGTCATTATCACACACTGGACAAGTCCCATCAAAGTAGGGGTGACTGTAGGAACTGTATTTTTGCATATAAACCCCGATTATGAGTCTCGTATGGAGACTCTATGTCTTTAGTTGTGAAAGTCACAAGAAATGGTCGTTGGAAGGGTAAAGTTGGAAAAATGAATTTTTTTTGGATTTAATCTCGTTGTTTAGCTTCAGTTGCTTGTTAGATCTCTGTTTCAAAGCTCATTCTCAACCCAAAACTCCTATAAACCACTTACATACCCATAAAGCAAACCCAAAATACACAAACCTACCCAAAAACCAAACCGCACGCCCATGAATCAAAACCCACGCCCAATAGACATCATTCACGCCCATGTCATGCTTAATTAGGTAGATGCACATTTAAAACATGCTCAAATCAAGTCAAATCCCTTCCTAATTAAAAGAAATCTCATATATCCCTTTCTTAATTACAATCCAATCACAATCCTAAATTAGGAGATCTTTTCCTTATGAGGTACCCATTAGATAGATGTCACCATCAATATGAGATTCTTTCCTATTCCAATAAGGAAAGTCTCTTCTCCCTTGCCTATAAAAAGAACCCTTCACCACCCGTAAGAACCCTATCACATTCATACAAGATTCACACATCCAAGCCTTCTCTTGCGAGCCCAAGACCTTCTCCAAGCCCCATTGCCGCATCCTCAAAGCAAAAACCACCTCTCATTGCCGCATCTATCATCTCCACTCTATACCATTCATGCCTAATCCACCCTTCACAGCCCTCAATCCATGCCAAAACAGTCCCCTTTACAGACCTAAAGTCACGCAAAACACCTCATTCACAGCCCCTCACTGCACGCTTGAAACAGAAACCTAAAACGCCCGCTGCAATGCTCACGAAACTGCTGCATTCTGCCCCACTGACCTGATCAGTTTTGCCTTATTTTTAACCCCCAAAACAGCCCTAAAAACACCTCAAGATTGCACTAAAAAAAGTACAAAAACCACCTGAAACATCACCAAAACCGCAGCCAATTAGCCCTCCAAATCGCCCAAAACAGTCCCCGAAATGACCAAAATAGTGGCGTGAAAAATAGCAGCAAAACAGCAACGAAACTGGGTAAAAATAGCAGTCCAAACAGTAAAACAGTGAGGAAAAACATTGAGTTCATGAATCGAAAAAGTTACGGATCATTCACCCTTTCAACGGACATATAACGCCCTTTCGTGAGACGAAAAAAGAGGTTAGACCTGAGGGCACTTTGTTACTTATCATCTATTATTTATTTTATATATTTTAAAAATATTATTGCATGAGATTCGTTTGAGGCATGATGTGATTATTGGATGGGTGGAACGTGTGTTCCCTTTTATGGAATATAGGATGTAAACCCGGACGTAAATTTCATAGCCGAATCCGAATGGACAGTAGTGCGGTTTGTACTCTGGATACTACGCCACGTACCACTTAAGAGACACATGTTTCGTTCCATACAAATGTATATTTGAGCATGTTAGAGTTTTTTAGGTTATTTCTTTATTATTTAAAGCATGGTTTAATTTAGTTAGTTATTTATTTTTAAAGCACAATTATGATTATGCATGACATCTGGTTTTAAGTTATATTTATTTGTTTATCTTAAGTTAATGGTTCGATGTGTCCATTGTGTGATATCTTGTTTTACGTTTAAAGACTTACTTTCAAGCATGCAAACTTAGATTAGAAGTTATTTTAATGAATGTTTGTTGGACCTAAGTGACCCTTGAGCATATATGATGAATAAATTCGACTAGTTTATTGCACAAATTATATCATCACAAGTGACATAAGTAAGGGACCATTCTGAACCCAACGGTTTGAGGTCTTCCATTGTGAGGGGTGAGTGCGGCCTTAAATCTTTGTCTCAGTTCACTCCGGGTGGCGACTCCATTATTCTCTGGCTTAGTCCTTCGTGGGCTACTCCGTACTCCCACTAGGCCACGAGCCTCGAACAACATGTGTCGCCCAAGTTCTGTGTCCTACACCCAGCAACCCCAAATCTTCAGGAATGAGAAACCCGGTTTCTTTCCTTTCCATATTTCATATGGAGTCTGTTGAACAAACTTTGACAGAACCTTATTCAAAATAATTATTGCACTGTTCAATGCATATCCCTAGAAGGAAATAGGTAGCTTTGTACGACTCATAATAGACCTCACCATGTCCAACAAAGTTCGGTTTTTCCATTCGGACACACCGTTTAATTGTGGTGTTCCAGGAAGAGTCCACTGCGAAAGAATACCATATTCTTTCAAGTAATCAAGAAACTCATTGCCCGAGTATTTGCCACCACGGTCCAACCGTAATGTCTTAATACTTTTGCCGGTCTATTTTTCTACTTCATGTCAAAACTCTTTGAATTTCTCAAAGGTTTCCGACTTGTGTCTCATAAGATACACATAACTATAATACGATGTATCATCCGTAAAGGTTACGGAGTATTCATATCCACCTCTAGTCTGGCTAGACATGGGCCCACATACGTCACTATGAACAAGGACTAACAGTTCGGTGGTACGTGCACTTTTACCACTAAAAGGTGTTTTAGGCATTTTGCCTAATAAATAAGATTCACAGACGTCATATGAATTAGGATCAAATCCGTCCAAGTACCCACTCTTCGAAAGTGTGGATATATATGTCTTTATTATGTGTCCCAGACGACAATTCCATATATAAGTTTAATCTTTGTCACTTACTTTAAGCCTTTTGTTTGTTATAGCATATGTTTGAGATTGGTTAATATTCAAAATATAAAGACCATTATTTGCATCAGCAGTGCAAATTTCCATATCATTTTTATACGTAAAACATCCGGTGTTTCCAAATACAAAAGTATACCCGCATTGGGCTAACATAGATACATAAATAATATTCCTAGTCAAACTAGGTACAAAATAATAGTCTATAAGTTCAAGTAAATGCACCGAGGGCAGTTCCAAAACATAAGTGCCAACGACCAAAACAGCGACTCGTGTCCCATTTCCAACGCGGAGGTCAATCTCTCCTAATGGCAGTCTCTTGCTAATCCACAGATCCTGCACATCAGTACATATGTGAGTACTACAACCAGAATAAAAAATCTAATTTTTAAAACTATTAGTAGACATGTTTATTTCTATAACAAACATACCTGAAGCCGATACCTTGCCCGCTTTGATTTCCTTCATGTGTGCCTTGTACTAGCGGTAATCACGTTCTAGTGACCCCACTTCCGGCACTGTAGACATACATATTGCGATTTGTCCTTGGGTTTCCCAGAACCTTTTGAGGATTTGGCCTTGCCCTTCTTCTTATGCTTCTTCTTCTTAAAACCACCAGTCGCCTTAGACCAAGCCTTGGGAGTCTGAGATGTTGAAGTAAAATGTGCCTCGAGTTTCTTGCCCTTAAGGAGCTCTTTTTCTACCTCGCGTAGAGTGGACATCAACTCTCCAAGATTCTGGTCATGGTTCAGCATGTTGTAGTTCATGATGAACCCACTCCAAGTGTCGGGCAGAGACTGTAAGATCAAATCTATAGAAGTCTCAGCTCAAAAACAAGGCCCATCTATCGGAGCTGCTCAATGTCAGCAATCATCTGTGAAACATGATGATCAACAGATATACCCTCTGACATATGAGCACAAAAGAGCTTCTTCTGTAACTCATATCTTTGCGATCTAAGATTAGATCGGTGGAGATCATGCAACTTCGCCAACATGTTATAGGGATCCAACCCATTGTTCTGTTGATGAAATTGTTGAGTTATAGATGCAAGCATAATAGATTGAGCATTTGATTTTTCATTGCTATGAGTCTTCCAAAGCTCTAGCTCAACCAACTGATCAGATCTTGGCTTAGTCCCAAGAGGTCTCTCTATGGTATATAGCAACTTCTCGGATCCTAAGATAATTTTGAGATTCATCTCCCAGTCGGAAAAGTTCGTGCCGTTGAAGACATTTTCGCCCATGACAAAGTCTCTGACACTGTTTTTTCCCGTCATTTTAATTGTGATAGTCAAATTATCCAATTAACAATGTATAGGTACAGTCCAACTGTTATAAGCAAAATAAGAAAATATTAGTCCATCTAATAAATGTAATTTTGACGAAATAATTTGACAGCGCGTTAAGCTAAGTATTTGAATGAAATTGCAAATTCAATACTAACCTCCCACTATTTTTCGGCGAGCTTCTAACCCTCTGTCGTGTACTCGGAAAACCCAGTTTCCTAGTGGGCTAGGATCCCGTTAAATAACACACAACCTTGACTTTGGCCAACAAGTTGTATGATATTTAACTAGGTAGATCTCTAAGATCAATTGGATCTCATCCAATTCCTAGATCCGGTAGGTGGACCTCCAAGTCCGAAACATATATACAATATATATGCCAATATATCCAATATATTTTCCGAACCTTTTCGTCTGAATCAACTAAGCCTTGGCTTTGGCACAACAAGCTTAATAATTCCAGTTAAACAGGACCCATTGACTTTGGAAAGCTTTGTAATTGATGTCGATAGACAAGAAGTGATATTGACTTTGGCCAACAAATCACAACTTGGATAAGACACACGATATGTAACAAAGCCTTCATGATTCAATCACATACGCGATGGACAAAGGTCTTAACTTTGGCCAACAAACTAGTGCCAATCTTGGATCTTGAGTAAGAATCACTCAATGGAAGGAAAACGCTTAATATTTACTGAGGATTTTTTCGCGTATATTGGCAACCAATTTATTATCTTTTTTAGGTCTCATCATACACCATTAAGCATGCACTCCAAAAGCATAATAAGGCGTGGAATATAAATTAATAATGATATACGGATGGATATCTCACAATTTGTTCCTAGAACAAATCACTCATTTTCCTCTCCCCGGCTAGCACTATTCTAACTTCTACCCAATTACATAATACAATAAAAGAAACCTCATTTATATTGAGGGGAATTAGGTGAGAAGAGAATTACAAAGAATCAAGAGATAAGGTTGGACATGCAGGTCCAATTTAATAAATTCTAAATTTACAACAATTTCCAAAATTGCCCTTTCCGTTCTAATATCCATCCGATATACATTATTCAACAGATCCATGTATTCACATAAAGCACGTTATTCAATCAATCTAATTCAATTAATTAATCTTTGAATTAAGTGATCATCCAATATTCAAACAACGATTTGATTTGCGCGAGTCTAACTCGTTTGTGAATAAGTACTCGAAGTATGAATTCTTGAATCATATCGAACAATAAAGTAAATCTAATTTAATTAATATTCAATACTAATTATATATTTAATTCAAAATTAAATAACTACACTTTTTAATGCGCCTTTTCGTTTTAAATTCCAAATCTAATCTAAATGGGTCTCAAAGCCCAACTAACATCCAATGTTATTTAATTAAAGTCCAATGGGCTTTCAATTAATTTCTTAAGGCATAGACTTTGGTCAATGTGGGTCAAACCCAAATACCAAAGCCCAATCAAGGAATCACCCTATTTGCCAAGAAACCAATTTAGGCCCATTAGGCCCAATTAAACCTAAATCAACTTGGCCTAACCAAGCCCATTAGGCCCAAATACAACATTCAAAGCCTAATTCCAAATTAAGCCCAACTAATTAAATTTTAATATTCCAAATATCATGATTTAATTAATTAAAGTGTTTAGTCATGATTAACTAATTAAATTAACATTTCCAAAATACTAAACTAATATATTAATCATGTTTATTCATCATCAATACATGTCCAACATTATTGAAACAAAAAATCATCTCATTTTATGCTTTGAAGCTCACGACATTGGTGGGGGTTGTTTCATCCGATTCCGATTTCAATCCGATTGAATCTCAAATCAACATTTCCCAAGTCTTTAACCTCATCCAATGATCAAAAGAACAAAAATAACATGACTTAATGGGATCATATACATTCAGCCAAGCCAATGTATATGTTGGAAGTGACCCAAGAGATCCCTGGATATGTTGGCAGTAAATTCGATCGTCAGACTATTTGAACATGTACGTACCTCGTACTACATTTTTACCGATTTACGAGACATGGTTGGCTTCTAGTAAAGCGTCATGCTTACCCAATTCTCCAAAAATATTCTTGATGGAATATATGATCTTTGTCAGGCATAGAATAGGTAGTATTGCGTATTGCAATCCAGTATCGGATGGTCACATGCAAGGAATGAGGCTGGAATAGTGTCTGCCTTGTACGAAGCATATATCAAATCATAAGCAACTAGTCTCTTTTAATCGAATAATCATGGCCTTGTCATATTATCCCGATGGTTGCAACACAATAGAGAACCAGTTCTATATCTCGTCGTGATCATCATCTCCATATGACTGAAGTGATACTTCCATCTTGACATCACACCTAATACACCACGATTCTCAATAAACCCAGAAGATGCGTACGCAGAACCTGTTAAAGTCCTGGATTACCAAAACCAAAACGTATTGATTGTCGCAAGTACTAGCGATGCAAGTCTCAGGTTAAGACCAAATACACCTACCCAGATGCAGATTCCTATAGACATTTAGTCATACTACTAATGATATTTCGCGGGGTCTATCTAGAGCAAAGCTGTTTCCGTACTATCGCTAAACACAACCTCATATCGTACTTGCATAAGTATCTAATACTTAAATATATGAGAACTATGATGTTACACTCCCGTAATATGCACAAGTGCAATACTAGTCTATTCCGCATTATTGATGTCCAGTCTCGATAATACTACGACTAGTGATATTTAATGATTAAACCGTTATGGATTAATACTGTCTCGTATCTTATCAATCTGGAACTAATCATAAGGACTTTCATCATTTATATATATCCAAGTAAATAAATTACAAAATGATAAAATGCAATTTCCATTGTCACATAGTTAATTTGTACAAAAACGATAATGTCTTTTACAAATAGTGACGCTATGGGTCTGTAAGAAACGCTTTCCTCGTACAGCGGAAGCGGTTTGGTACATGGATCGACCTTGAAAAATGTTTATGTTTTGCCTTTCCTTTGCCCGAATGGAACCAGTGGGTATACTGAAACTATATGCGTGACCTGCTGTAGGGTTTTAGGTCTGATTTTTTCACTCAAAAATAATCCTAACTCAGGCCCAAAAAGTCCCCATGGTGTTTCCCAAATTTTGAATTAAAACAAAACAAAATCGAGCCCTGAAAAATGCAAGGGACACACGCGACAGTAAGGTATTTACTGCCTTAATGCCATGACTTGCTGGAGAGAACTTCCAACGCCACAAGATTTTTCGAGCTATATCTCGTTACTAACGGAGGGTAGTGTGGGCTACGCTTACAAGTCAAGTCCCTAAACGTTTTAGAGATCTAATGACACACCAATAATATTTTCCTTGTTCTTCAATAATCATTCTCAACCTTTGAGAGCATAGAGAAGAGCAGGAGGTGGCTAGGGTTTTCTATTGTAGAGATCTAAAAAGAAAAAAAATATATTTTACCTTTTATACTTAGGGTAATTTGTTTCATAAAACAAATCAACAACTTATCTCCCACCTCCTACACAATTCGACCATGGCAAGTATTTTTAATTAATTTTGTTTCCAAAATAAACAAATCATATTCCTTATACACCATGGAATTCTGCCGTGGCTAAAATTACTTCATTAATTTTGTTTCCAAAATAAACAAATCATATTCCTTATTGACCAAGGAATTCGGCAATGACATGGATTTTGTTTCTAAAATAAACAAATCATAGCCTCATTAAATTATATCATATATAATTCAATATTCTATCTTTAATAATTATCATATAATTATTAATACCATACATTAACTGTTAATGTATAGTTTCAAGTGTGACAGAATTAATATTATTAAACATATCAATAATATTTATTCTTTGTGAGTATATAATTTGACTATCCAATTATATTAACTCCGCTATAGTACATCGAGTTAGCATGTGGACCAAATGGACCTACGGTTCCGAGCTCCAATAATCTCAAAATATTAATTAAGCTCTTAATTAAATATTTTGAATTATTAACACCAGGTTATTCCACTAAAAATCTGAAGTTGCACTCTCGTTGCCGTAGATGAAATATTAAGCCGAACTAAGTCGGTGTCCATATATATAGTCATTGCATCCGAATTGATCCATCACGAGTATCTAGTAATTAGCGCTGGGTCATTATGTCCATTATACCCCTCTAATTATTTTTACCTTAAGTACCATTGATTCTCTAATGAATGATTTATTCATAACTATTATGAATATTAATATTTCTATTCGTAATAGAAAGACTTGAGCGTTTAAATTGTTCAAGTATCGAATCAACCCTTAAGAAAGATACTCATCTACTTCTCGCAAGAATGAGTGAACTTTATGTCTATGTAAAACGTTCCCAGCTACAAAATAAACGATGCCCCCAAAGTACGTAGCTATTGGTTGGGACTGCTACACCAACCTCACCTTTATAAATCAAAGGAGACAACATGCTATAAAGGAGTTCGTAGTACACTCAGGATTAAGATCAATCCATATATGACCATCAAGTAGATTGAAATGACTTTCTTTGCTTAACGGATATTATAAAATGTCATTTCTATCTGGGTCCAGTCCTATATGATCGCATCATACAAGGTGCCTCCGTTCTCATGTCTCTACATGGACGATCCGGATTAAGATCACCATACAAATATAGAATGGACCGCAGCTATAGATAACCCACAAACAAAGTACCCGGTTTGTTTGCTCTCTATGGACTATTTAATATTACTAACTTTAGACTTAAATCCTCTGGTGTATGACACTCATACACTAAGTCTGAAGGTACATAAGTAATTTACGGTATTTACGAAGATATATAATTTGTGAAAAATAAACAAACAATTTGATAAATGAATAATGCATCATTTTATTTCAAAACATATGATACCGCTTGATGAGTGGTATTTATATCACTATTTCCCACTCATTTGACCTAATTTTTTGTATTGTTTCTCGAGATTTATGAACATTTTGATGTGTTTTGTTGTTATTTTGCAGATAAATAAAGTTTGGACAGCACTGGAGGCAAATTGGGAAAAAACCTGACAAAAATGCGTTAGCAGAGATATTTTGGTATTTTTTCACGTCGCGATGCCCAGACCTTGCGCGTCACGACACCCAACATGCGCCGGATTTGCTAAAGTACGCCGGGTCAACGAGTCAAAATCTGAAAAGTTGACTTTGCTAACATGCGACGTGCCACGTGTCACCATCACAGAAGATTTGCTAACTTGCGTCTACCATGTGTCATCGTCCTACAATGCCGACAATCATCATCTATGCTATCTTGCATCGTGTCACGTGTCGACATCCCAACGGACTTGCTAATGTGCACCGGTGCCACATGTCGCGATCTAACACTGCCGAAAATCACCCTTTGCGTGACGTAAGCAATGACGTCATGAACAGTGCCACATCATCGGATAAGAATCTGAGCCGACGAATCAGCAAGTGACACGTGTCACTGTAGTTGGCGTCGCGATGCTGAACCCTTTAGCGGCACGACGCTGGACCCCTATCCGCGCCTATAAATTGAGCTCGAGATTTCAGAATTTGTTGTACCTTTCTCTCTCTTCAATTCTTTCTAAAGAGAGAGTTTCTCTCTCTAGAGTCTTTAGTTTTTTTTTTTTAATTTTTAATTTTAAGTTTTGTAAATAATTTTAATTACGTTTTGTAATAATAGTAATTTAATTTTTACTTTTTACTTTTTACAATTTTTACTATTCACCATGATGAGGTAAATTCCTAATGCTAGTGTGAAAGGTAATTCTTTTACTATTACTATTTAGATTAATCTCCCTTAAAAATAATATATTTACTATTTAAAATTTGACTTAATCAGGATACCGCCAGATTGGTCGGTTGGTAATAAAACTTATTTTCCACCTTTATGGCTGGTTATTTTGGTTCCGCCTTTATGGCTGGTTATTTTGGTTCCGCCTTTATGGCTGGTTATTTTGATTCCGCCTTTATGGCTGGTTGGTAATAATCACAAGTTTATATATTATTTTACTGGGAGATATCTAAATAAGTAGTAGTAGAAATAATTCCTTTTACCTTAGCATTTTATTTTCTTTTCAGCTTTTACTTTATGTCTTTTACTTTTAAGTTTTTACTAACCCTAATTATGTATTAGTTATCTGGGGTTATGATGACTTTTACTATCACCGGTTTATAAGGGGTTAAATTATAGTTTGGGTATTATAAAGATTTATTTATTGAGTCTTAATCTTAATGCTTCTTATTGTCTGATCACCAATAAGATTGATATGGTAAATCTAAAATGAACTAGACATAGGGATTTTAGGTTTCAGCCTTAGACTTAATAGCCCAAGATCTTCCTTGAAGATAGATAACCCTTTTAATAGATTTCCTTACAGGATAGGAATATACATGTCGGGCGGGGGTAGCCATAATTGGAGCTTAAACTTAATGAATCCAGATAATTTGGTTGACATAGACATATGGTTCAATTGGGTTAAACTGGGTATTTGTGTCTGACCATCGACAGAGGCTTACACATAATTTAGTGTTCCAGGTTAATAAATCAATATATTACCCAACTTTAAGATAACCACTTCATCTTTAAAATGATATTAAAAGAAATCACAACCTTAGATCTTTATGTCTTTTATTTTCCTTAGTATTTTCTTTCATTTATTTATTTAGCAAATTTACAATCAACCAAATCAATCTCGCAATCAATTACATCCTCCCTTTAATTAGATATTTGTAAATAAATAGATTCAACAATTAATAACAACAGTAGGAATTAAGTCCTCGTGGGATCGATATTTTTATACTACTTGAACGATATGTGGGCTTGCGTTATACGTGTGTGTTTACGCTGGTCAAGTTTTTGGTGCCGTTGCCGAGGACTTATTTTTCTTGAGTTATTAATTTTGAAGATATCTAATTTACTTATATCTAATTTTCTTTATTTTTATCTGTAATTTTATTTCTCTCTTCTATTTTCAGGTGATTGAACAAATGGAACACTACTGAGAGATTAAAAGATAACGTTCTTTACAAGAAGATACACCCCACATCTGGGAGCAACAGTCCGGTTTTCTGAGGCCTGTTGTCCAGCCCAACGACTATAACTGGATACCAGAACCAAGCAATACTACATTTTCTCAACAGAACTAAATGTGGAGATGTGACATATGTAATGGCAACCACCCAAGCGATTATTACGAGTACAACAACAATTCAGTGTGGCAGAACTATCAAGATCCTTCATGGTATGATGAGCCATCACATTTCACAGAGCCACATTTTCCATCTTATCCACCATCTACCTTTGATCCTTACCAACAACCAGAATCATCAGAGGCATAATCATTGGTTGACATGATCAAGAATTTGTTCGAGAAAAGAGATAAAGAGTTGGATATGATGTGTGAAACACTCCGAAATCAACTTCAAAGTAACGTAGAATCCATTCAGAGGATGACAGATCAAATGAGACAGATGATAGAAAACCAGAACTATATACCTCAAAAACAGTTTTCAGATGACACTGATGAAGCCTTCGAGTACCAATCATTTCAGAATGACACTTCAACAGAGGAGGAGACTGAGCAGTATCAACAACCAGAGGTATCAGTTCAGGAGCCCGAACCGGCAAAGTCTCAATTTGACTTTTATTATTCAAATTCTGACGAAGATGAAGCTGATCTATTTGTACCAACTGCACCAACAAATGAGGATGGAATTATGTGTCCTCAAAATAAAGATCTTGGAGATTATTTTGCAATAATGTTTGGAGAAGATCTACCTGAACCAATCATTTCACCCAGATCAGAGAATGAAGACCTAAAATCTGACATTTCTTTACATCCTCAGGTTGACAATTTTGAAGCATGTATTTCATAGATGACAGATGAAGAGCTGAATATGGAAATTTTAAAATACATATGTGAAGAAAAGGTGGAGCAAGAAGCAGAGCAAATGGAGGAGCAAATGTCTGACCTTAATAAAGATCCAGAGCATTCAGGAGAAACATCGTTGTTTTGGGGAGTACAAATTAAAGATATCAACCAGAAGCTTGACAGAATGGAATTTCCATTCCAAGTCAAGCATCATACGAGACCTCCTGATTTTCTTTCTTTCTTTGCAGGAACCACTGGTGTAATAATGAGCAAAAAGGTGGCACGAGCACTGAATGAGACAAAACTCATTTTGCCACTTTACCGTTGGAAGAGACCGTTCAAAAGCAACGCTCACGGAATTGTCTTTAATCGGACATCTAAAACGACATTGAAACCTCCTTAATAGATAGATTTCATTCACGTCTGGCTTAAGACGAAAAATTTAGCGCTCGCAGGGAGGCAACCCATGCAAATTTTGTATATATTGTGATTTGGTGTGATTTAATTTTGTGTGTTTAGTTTTTGCAGATTAAGACATTTCAGGATGGAAGAAGCTCTCGTAAATCTTCACAAGCAATTTCCTTCTCCCCCTCAAAAATATCTGATGAAAGTCTACAAAGCTCGCTTGGAACGGATGAGGTTACTAACGATCCATGGTGTTCCCAATGACATTCGTTGGGTAATTGAAGCTCGAGTCCGATTGGCAGGTGAATCTTCTGACTCTTTTATTTCACATTTGCCTGGTTTTGGAAGAAGCACATATGCAAAGAAACGAAGAGCTAAGCAAATGGGTGTTTGTTACAAATGTGCACGTTGGAATTGCAATACTCATTGTCGTTCTTTAGGAATGATGTCTGATAATCGCGAAGACAAAATTAAATTCATTAGGGATGGCTTGAGTAAGGAGTCTTTAGATGATATATCTTCGACTCTTGAGACGCATCCCAGTGGATATGTTCACATAGCCTTTCGCAAATTACATACACAATTTCAAAAAGAAAGACAACAGTTAAGTCTTGGGAATCTGACTCAAAAAGACCCTGTTTGCCAATTTATAAGAAAATTGGATGGGAAGCTTGTCCTTGACGCATAGACGTTAATCAAGCTGTAAAATCTTGTACATATTATATCTCTTTGTCTTTTCCTAGTATTATTGATTTGTTTTGTTGTTTTCTTTTGTTTTCTCCGACAGGATCCAGATCTTGTTGACCATCACGATCTATTTTACTATTTTGCTACTAATCATCCTTTGGAAGATACTTGTGCTATTTTTACTCACCCAGGTATTATAAATTCAACTCATCATTGCACCTTTGAAATCATCTAGAGTTGAGAAAGAAAAAACATAAAACATGGAAGCCACTTCAAGAAGACGAGTTGAAAACATATGTGGTTTTGCGGTAGTAGTGTTGGTACTAAACCACAATACATAGAAGCAGCACATGAATTGGGTCGAGTCTTAGCTGCAAGGAATATGTTGGTTAATTCTAAGGTCCCAAGATCAAATCAAGACATGAAATAATGCGTGAATACATCAACGGAGGTAGCGGAATACTCACATTGATCGGTTATGTCGATTTGGAGACGATTCAAGCCCAAAAACGCACTGCCTTGATCTCACCACTGCAACAGTCCACTGTCCTACAAAAACAGAAAATTGAGTGAAGAAACGGAGCTCCGAGCTTCGTCCAATGGATCCCGGCTCATGGGTGAACCTCCCTACCACCTTCGCAAGACTCGTAGTGTGCTAGCACTTGCGGTTTTCACCATGAAAACCCAACTCTTGGCTTCCCTTGCTCACGGTTTTTGGCTTCCAAAACCAGTAACATGTTTCAGTTTGGGCGTGAGGTGAGAAGAGAGAATGAGAGAGTTTGAATTGTGTATATAGTTTTAAAATGATTTACCAAAAATCAATTTATATTTATGCCATAATATTTATTAAATAAATAATAAAATTATGACACAAAACATGCAATGGCTTAGAGTGTCAAACACTCAATTTCCATGCAATAACATTGAGTGCATTGTACACTATCAACATGCAATGCATTAGAATAAAATAATGCATAAAATGACATGTGTCATGTGGGCCCCACACGTTTCCAAATGAAAGTGGGCCCACGTGCACTCACGCGTTCGGGTTCGATATTTCCGAAATACCGAGCTTACGTCGTGACGTTAATTCAATCGAATTTAAATAAATAATTGCGCCTGGCGAAATTATTATTTACGTCGCTAACGAATTAATTCTAAATTAACTCGTTTGCCCGAATTAAAATCTATTTTTAATTCCGCGTCGAAATCTAATTTCGTCTAATATATCGAATATATTAATACATCGATTAATTCCGAATTAATCGTTCTCTCTCTTTAGACGACATTTTATCCCGGATAAAATATCTCCGTTATTAATCCTAGATTAATTCTCTCTCTCTTCTATTATAATCCCAGATTATTTAAGAGTGCGAGTTGTGCGTCATCGGTGGATTATCGGGAAGCGACCCATGAGATCCCCGGATAATCTGGCAGTAAATACGGTCGTCGGAGTATCCGAATCACGTACGTACCAAGTACTACGTTCTACCGATTTACGAGACAAGGTCGACTCCTAGCAAAGCACCAAGTCTACCCAATTCTCCGGACATATCCATTTAAGAATATTAAGATCTGTATCAAGCGTAGTATACTAATGTATTGTGTATATCGGCCCAGTATCGGATAATCACGTGCTAGGCCTGGGGCTGGATAAGTGTCTGCCCCGTACGAAGCACATGTCGGATGTCTGGTAACTAGTCTCTATAATCGGATATACATGACCTTGTCATAATATCCCGATGGCCGCGCAGCACTTAAGAGCACTAATACCGTATCCTGCGTGACATCATCTCCAATATGACTGAAGTGATACTTCCATCTTGACATCACACCCAATACTCTACGACTCTCTGATAAACCCAGAAGTGGTGTACTCAGAACCCGTTTAAAGTCCCCTACCACCAAGACCAAAGTTTATCGATTATCGTAAGTATTAGCGATGTAAGTCTCAGGTTAAGACCATACACACCTACCTTGATTTCGGCCTCCCATAGACACATAGTCATAATACCAATGGGATTCCGAGGGGTCTATCCAGAGCGAAGCTGTTTCCCGTACCGTCGGTGAAACACGACCTCCTATCGCACTTGCATAAGTATCCAATACTTATATATATGAGAACTATGCCGTTGTGCCCCACAAACGCGCACAAGTGCAATACTAGCCTATTCCGCATTATCGATGTCCAGTCTCGATAATACTACGGCTAGGGATATTTAATGATTAAACCTTCGGGGACTGATACTGTCTCATATCATTCTCAGTCCAGGTACTAATCATAGGGACCTCTCTTCATTTATATATCTATGGTGATCTAATCACAAATGATGAGAGTGCAATTTCCTTGTCACATAGTTAATTTGCTACAACAACACAATGATCTGTGCAAATAGTGACGCTATGGGTCATTTTTTCCAACAATCTCCCACTTGGCACATAGCCAGTCACTCAAGTGTCCCACACCTGAACTATGTACGGTTCGCTCAAATTGCTGAGGAAAGGTTTTCGTCAGCGGATTTGCTTAATTATCGTCTGACGCGATTTACACGATCATCACATCGCCACGATGTATGATCCGAACGAATCAGATGATATAGATGTATATATCTGGACCGTCGATGAGACCTTTAATTCTTTAGCCTGTGCTGACGCCTAGCTTAGCTGCTAACAGAACCATATCTAATCTAATTAGATTTATTATCGATCCAAATGGCTTCTATTGCTGCCTCAGCTGCAGTAATAATCCGCTTTTGTTGTTAATTCGGCAACAGTTATCTTGCTCGGAAGATTTCCAGCTCACTGTCCGTTATTCAAACTTTATAGTACCGCAGTATTAATAATCGTTTGGAAACTTGCAGTGGTGATCCTAATCACTTCAAGTTCTCCTTCTCCATAGTTTAAGATAGCATCTTTAGTTCAGAGATACTAACAGATGTTCTTAACTTCAATCCAGTGACTATCACTTGGATTGACCCGATTGTGACTCCATATGCTCGAAGCGTATGAGACACCAATACAAGTACATTTTAAATGTACAATTTCCCAGAGAGTGTTAACAAACTCCAAATCTAGCCCAGTAGATCTTTATTCCTTGAATAAAGGTTGTTACTCCCCAGAATTCTACGGAGAATTTCTATGAAAGAATATTTATGAAAGCCAAGCTTTCACCAATAGCTATATGGGAATATGGGAATTTCACTGTCAGTGCGCTCTCCCACTAACCTCCTTATATACACAAGAATTATTTCGTTTTGAGTCAAATCATAAACCATTATGATTATTTCAAACGTCAGTTCCAAGAACCTTATGCTTGCATCAATCCAAACATGGATCGAATAACCCGCAAACCTTGTTTGTCGGTTATATAAATCGTCAGGATGTTGTAAAACATCCTCCAAAAGGTTTCCTTTTCAGGAAAGCGATTTTGATTTGTATAACTGACACATTTCATAAATGAAATATACAGTTATTATTTTTTTTTAGCATTTTCAAAATGGATTTACCATGGCAACAGGTTAAAAAGGTTGAACCGTTATTAACACAATGTTGACAACGACACCTTTCCGTCAAAACCTTAGGTTTGCACGTTGGTATGTTGCCTTCCATGTATGTCTTCCTTGAAGACGTTTAATGTATCAAAGGCACAACGCCTTGTGGTACAACAACTAGTATCCAAACATAGTTGTTATACATGGAATCCATTTCGGACTCATGGCACTTTGCCATAACATGGAGTCGATACCTCGTATCACTTCCTCTAAACGTAGTCGGATGGTACACCACCATAAGATTGACATCTTTATGAGGTGAGATCAGAAACCCATACCCTAGGTTGTTTTCTGACTCTATCCGATCTACTAGGTTCTTGTGTATTTGAGATTAATGGTATAGTTTCATCATAGATGAACTATTTGTGTTCCATTAAGGACGTTCGTGCCTTGAACAGTATTACTCCGATTTTCATCGAGTATCACTATCCTCCCACTGACCACTGCATATCGGTATTCCTCTCAGAAAAACCGCATGGTGAGCAACAATTACATTGTTCTCATGTGGGATTTATAAGTACTATACTTAGGTTTCCCTTAGGATAACCTATATTGGCACTTATCCAATTTGGGTCCTTGGTTTGGTATCATCCAAACGCTATGCCTGGCATACCCAAATTATCAGGAATGAGAAACCTCGTTTCTTCCCTGTTCATAACCTATATGATATCTGTCAAATAGATTTATATGGAACCTTATTCTAAATAAGTTTTGCACTGTTAATACATATCCTGTTGAAGGAAATTGTAGCTCAGAGCGACTCGTGATAAACCTTATCATGTCCAACAAAAAATTCGGTTTTTGGTTCGGACACACCGTCTAACTAACGTGTCTCGGGAGGAGTCCTCATATGAAAGAATACCGTACTCTTTCATTTACGTATGAAACTTACTGCTTAAGTATTTACCAATACGGTCTTACCGTAGCGGCATAATACTACAGCCGATCTGTTTGTATACTTCGTGTCGAAACTCTAAAGTTTCCGATCTGTGTTCTTCAAAAGAAACACATAACCACAACGTGATGTCACATCCGTTAAGGTCACGAAATATTCATGTTCACATCTAGCCTAGCTAGATATGGGCCCACTTACTTCACCATGAATAGGGCTAACAGATCGGTGGCCCTTTTACTATTACCAAGTAAATAGTATTTTAGGTATTTAACCTAATAAACTAGATTCGTAGACCTTATTGAATAGTCAAATCAGTCCTAGTACCCACTCTTCAAAAAGTGTGGATATACGAGTCTTGTTTAATAAACTAGATTCGTAGACCTTATTTGAATAGTCAAATCAGTCCTAGTACCCACTCTTCAAAAGTGTGGATATACGAGTCTTGTTGATTGTGTCCCAGACAACAATGCCACAAATAAGTCTCTATTGATCAAATCAATTTGAGCTATTTATTTGTCATTTTATATGTTTTTGAGATTTTATTATATTCAAAATATAAATTCTGTTATTTACATCCAATGTATTTATCTCAGTATCATCTTTATATAATGAAACACTTTAGTGTTCTAGAATATAAAGGTTTTATCCGCATCGGATTAAACACTGATATAGAGATAATGTCTCTAGTCAAACTAGTTACATTATAACATTTCCTAATTTAAGTACATACCCAAATGGTAGTTCCTAAATTTAGGTATCTACGGTCGAAACAGCGACTTTCGTCCCGTTTCCAATTCGCAGAGAAATCTCGGCTTGAAGCTAGTATCCAGCTCACAGCGGATTCTGAACGTCAATACATATACGTATTATGTACCACACTAAGTATTTAAAATCTAATTTCAATACTAGTAGTGAATATAACTTTGACAAACATTTTTAAAGTCAGAGCCTTGCCCTTTCTTTAATTCCTTCGTTACTTCCATATCCAAATGGTTGTCGCTGCGGGATATGTCAATTATCCTTTTCAATATTTCACAAACCTTTGGCCAAGCCTTGGGTTTCGGAATATCGAAACGATGTGCACCTTGTGCTACATGCCCAATTGCAAACTTTGACTTTTCTCCACTAGAATAGTCAATTAATTCTCCAAGAATTATTAATTGCAATTTTAATACTTTTAAATCTAAAGATAGATTTATTGTAAGTATATTAATTAAGCACTAAAGTCATCATCACATAAATCTTCCAAAGACTTTATGCTCTACTATTTGCTTAATTATGGGCTTAGTAATAATAAGTTATTTTATCAAATAAATTAACCTATTATCAATTCCCAATTAAAAATTAAATCATTTAAAACATTTAATCCAAGGATTATATATTTTGAATATTCAACCTTTTCAATTCTTTACTTGATTTTAATAGTCCAACTATTTAATCAAATTATTAAGGTACTATTTTATAATGATTACAATAATCCAATTATTTAATCAACTATAATTTTAATATTGATTACTATAATCCCATTATAAAATCAACTATCATTTAATTCAATTATATTGATTACTATAATCCAATTATAAAATTAACTATAATTTTAATATTGATTACTATAATCCCATTATAAAATCAACTATCATTGAATTCAATTATATTGATTACTATAATCCAATTATAAAATCAACTATATATTGAATGAGTTTGTATATAGTCCAACTATATATATAATTTAAAACAACATAAAATATTAGTCCAACTAACTTTTGATTAAATATGACGAGTAAAATAAAATGAGCGTGTTTAGCGAGTATTCGAACGAATGTTGCAAATTCATTACTTGCCTCCCACTATTTTTCGTCGAGCCTCTAACCCTCTGTGGAGTACTCGGGAAACCGCGTTTCCTAGTGGGCTAGGATCCTATTAAATAACACACAACCCTGACTTTGGCCAATAAAAAGCTGTATGCTATTTAACTAGGTAGATCTCACAGATCCATTGGATCTCATCCAATTCCTAGATCCGGTTAGGTGGACATCCAAGTCCGAAACATATGTATAATGTCAATGTATCCATTACATTTTCCTACCCTATCCTCTGAATCATTTAGGCCTTGGCTTTGGCCAAACACAAACCTAATGATTCCAGTTAAGCGGGACCCATTGACGAGGAAAGTTTCGTAATCAATGTCATTGGACAAAAAGTGATCTGACTTTGGTCAATAAAATCACGATTTGGACAAGACACCGATATGCAACAAAATTCTCATGATTCAAGTACATCCTTGATTGACAAAGGTCTTGACTTTGGTCAAAAACAAACCAATGCCAACTTCGGATCTTGAACAAGAATCATTCAATGGAAGGATATTTGCTTAATATAGATTGAGGGATTTTCGCGTGCAAATTGGCTACCAATTTAATTATCTTTGTTAAGGTCTCATCATCATACACCCTTAAACATGCATTCTAAATACATAATAAAGCGAGTATGAAATAAAATAATAATGATATGCGGATGGATACTTAACACATTGATCCTAGATCAAATCTCTCCCTTTCTCACTCAAGCTAGCACTTGTACTACTTCTACCCGTTACACTACACTTCTAAAGAAACCTCATATACATAGAGAGGAATAGGTGAGAAGAGAATACAAAGAGAAAGAAGGTGATAAGGCTGGACACGCAGGTCCAATTTAATAAATCGAATTTATTACAACAATTTCTAAAATTGCCCACCCGACGAATATCCATCCGATATGCATTATTCATTCAACACAACCACGTATTCACACACATAAGCATGCTATCAATCAATCTAATCAAATTAATTAATCTGATAATTAAGTGATCATCCAATGTTCAAACAACGATTTGATTTTGTTCGAGTCAAACTCGTTTTTGCGAATAAGTACTTAAAGTACGAATTCATGAATTAAATTAAACTACATAATTAAATCAATTTAACATGTATTTAATACTAATTCATTATTCAATTCTAAATTAAATATTGCACTTTATATTAATAAACCTTTTACGATTTAAATTCCAAATTCAATCGCGTCGGGACTCAAAGTCCGAATAACGTCCAACGTCAATTCAATTAAAGTCCAATGGGCTTTTGATTGATTTCTTAAGGCGTGGACTTTTGGTCAACTCGGGTCAAACCGATAACCAAAGTCCAATCCGGGATTTACCCCATAAGCCCATAAATCAATCTTGGCCCATTAGGCCCAATTGAACTTTAAAGGTTCATTAGTCGCAATTGGGCTTTATGGTTAAGGTTTTGGGCCCAATTGGATCCAATCCACTTGGCCTAAACCAAACTTGATAAATCAAGCCCAATAGGCCCAATTACAACTTTAAATTCTAATTTCCAAAATTAGGCCCAATTAATTAAATCCAAAAATCCAATTTTCACAATTTAATTACCAAAAGTGCATTATATGATTAATCAACTAAATCAACATTTCCAAAACACTAAATTAGTCCAATTAATCATACTTAATTCATTATTACATGTCAAACACACATAATGAAAAATCAAACCCATAAACATGCTTCAATGCTCTCGGCCAAGGAAGGTGATTTTGTGTCCGATTCGGTTTCGATCCAATCGAACCTACAATCGACATCAAATCAACATCCGATTTGATTTCATACACATCCAATGTCACAAAACCAAAATTACCAAGACATTCAATAGGGCTATACATTCGGCCAAGGTGAAGGAATGGGGATTTTTTGTTCAATTCAAATTCAATCAATTGACTTCAAATTAACATCATCCTTTATCATTATAACTCATCCAATGAATTAAAATGAAAAAATTCCAAGAACTCCAAGACCCTACACATTCGGCCAACATGAATAAATTGGGGAATTATTCCAAATCATTTTCAACAAATGGTCCAACCAAAATGCAATAAAACATGTTATAAGCATACTTAAACAATCAATTTATTCAAATCATGCTCAACAAACATTTACCCAAATTTTAAACCCTACAAATTTCATGCTTGCAACATTAGCTCATGATGCCATTGTTGGTTAATTCTAAGGTCCCAAGATCAAATCAAGACATGAAATAATGCGTGAATACATCAACGGAGGTAGCGGAATACTCACATTGATCGGTTATGTCGATTTGGAGACGATTCAAGCCCAAAAACGCACTGCCTTGATCTCACCACTGCAACAGTCCACTGTCCTACAAAAACAAAATTGAGTGAAGAACGGAGCTCCGAGCTTCGTCGGATGGATCCCGGCTCATGGGTGAACCTCCCTACCACCTTCGCAAGACTCGTAGTGTGCTAGCACTTGCGGTTTTCACCATGAAAACCAACTCTTGCTTCCCTTGCTCACGTTTTTTGGTTCCAAACCAGTAACATGTTTCAGTTTGGGCGTGAGGTGAGAAGAGAGAATGAGAGAGTTTGAATTGTGTATAAAGTCTAAAATGATTTACCAAAAATCAATTTATATTTATGCCATAATATTTATTAAATAATAATAAAATTATGACACAAAACATGCAATGGCTTAGAGTGTCAAACACTCAATTTCCATGCAATAACATTGAGTGCATTGTACACTATCTACATGCAATGCATTAGAATAAAATAATGCATAAAATGACATGTCCATGTGGGCCCCACACGTTTCCAAATGAAAGTGGGCCCGTGCACTCACGCGTTCGGGTTCGATATTTCCGAAATACCGAGCTTACGTCGCGACGTTAATTCAATCGAATTTAAATAAATAATTGCGCCTGGCGAAATTATTATTTACGTCGCTAACGAATTAATTCTAAATTAACTCGTTTGCCCGAATTAAAATCTATTTTTAATTCCGCGTCGAAATCTAATTTCGTCTAATATATCGAATATATTAATACATCGATTAATTCCGAATTAATCGTTCTCTCTCTTTAGACGACATTTTATCCCGGATAAAATATCTCCGTTATTAATCCTAGATTAATTCCTCTCTCTTCTATTATAATCCCAGATTATTTAAGAGTGCGAGTTGTGCGTCATCGGTGGATTATCGGGAAGCGACCCCCTGAGATCCCCGGATAATCTGGCAGTAAATACGGTCGTCGGAGTATCCGAATCACGTACGTACCAAGTACTACGTTCTAACCGATTTACGAGACAAGGTCGACTCCTAGCAAAGCACCAAGTCTACCCATTCTCCGGACATATCCATTTAAGAATATAAGATCTGTATCAAGCGTAGTATACTAATGTATTGTGTATATCGGCCCAGTATCGGATAATCACGTGCTAGGCCTGGGGCTGGATAAGTGTCTGCCCCGTACGAAGCACATGTCGGATGTCTGGTAACTAGTCTCTATAATCGGATATACATGACCTTGTCATAATATCCCGATGGCCGCGCAGCACTTAAGAGCACTAATACCGTATCCTGCGTGACATCATCTCCAATATGACTGAAGTGATACTTCCATCTTGACATCACACCCAATACTCTACGACTCTCTGATAAACCCAGAAGTGGTGTACTCAGAACCCGTTTAAAGTCCCCTAACCACCAAGACCAAAGTTTATCGATTATCGTAAGTATTAGCGATGTAAGTCTCAGGTTAAGACCATACACACCTACCTTGATTTCGGCCTCCCATAGACACATAGTCATAATACCAATGGGATTCCGAGGGGTCTATCCAGAGCGAAGCTGTTTCCCGTACCGTCGGTGAAACACGACCTCCTATCGCACTTGCATAAGTATCCAATACTTATATATATGAGAACTATGCCGTTGTGCCCTCACAAACGCGCACAAGTGCAATACTAGCCTATTCCGCATTATCGATGTCCAGTCTCGATAATACTACGGCTAGGGATATTTAATGATTAAACCTTCGGGGACTGATACTGTCTCATATCATTCTCAGTCCAGGTACTAATCATAGGGACCTCTCTTCATTTATATATCTATGGTGATCTAATCACAAATGATGAGAGTGCAATTTCCTTGTCACATAGTTAATTTGCTACAACAACACAATGATCTGTGCAAATAGTGACGCTATGGGTCATTTTTCCAACAGAATATTTCACTTATATATGTCGGAGGCAATCTTGGATTAATTGGGATCGTTTCAAAGGCCGTACAAGAAGGAGCAGTCATTTTTGGGAATCATCCCAAAACCCTTGGCCGAGGCAAATCTTATTGGATCATCAAACGGAGAGGAACTGATCGGCCAGGTATGTCTGAACGACTGGTAGAAATGATTAACCGTGATGATGCTTTTAATCTCGCTTTGCCAGGTGGCTTGGGTACATTGGAGGAATTTTTATAGTTCTATCTTGGGCGAACCTAAACGTACACCAGAAACCGCTTGGACTACTCAATGTTGATGGATTTTATGATTTTCTTTGTGTGTTCTTGATGATGCTCGGAGAAATGGGTTCGTGTCAAAAACCTATGAAAGAACTCCTCTTTACTGCTAGAACTGCTCCGGATCTAATAGACCAACTCATAGCCTATGAACCACAAGTTGACCCTATCCTATCAAAGATAAATTGGTCTGAGGACGATCGTGGTAAGAGACGTAGAATTAATCTGGATCTTAACCTTTAATTTCCTGTAGATTTTCAGCTAACCAGGTACGACCTTCTAAACTCTTCTTTTACTTTTTAAGACATTGGGGACAATGTCTCATTTAGGTTTGGGGGAGGAAATTAGTTGATTAGTACCTTGTTTTTAGTTTGTGTGTTATTTTTATTCCAAAATTTTTCGAAAAGTAAAAAAAAATTGAAAAATTTTCAAAAATTACAAAAATATTTTGCATTTTTGTGTTTTTATTTTGACTAAAAAGGTGAAATTGGTGAGAGGTAGCTGAGTAAGGAGTTCTCACTCCTGATACGTATCTCAAGCCCATTTTCGAAATAAAGTTAATTTTTGTTTATTTCATTTTGAATTATTTAATTCATAAATTCTCCATAAAACGGACTAAAATGGATCTTCATATGCTCAGTTGGCAGGTATTATCAACATGCATGGAAACATACAGTCGTGAGCTAAAATTGAAAAGTTTGTAATATTCAGTTCTCTAGTTTAATTGGAGGAAGCATCTAAAAAAGTGATGGAGTAAAAAAAAACAAAAAAAACGTCCGAGATCCGAGTTATTAAGTCTGTAAGGGTGTTTTAACACATAGTGCCCTAAAACCAACTGGTTTGGGAGTCACTGGCCCAAAACTCGCTACATGGATCAAAGATGCTGCAAAAATATATATATATCTGAAGTCTGAGTAATTAAGTTCGTAGGGGTGTCTTAACACCTGGTGCCCTAAAGCCAACTGGTTTGGGAGCCACCGACCCAAAGCTCGCTACATAGACGAAAGGTATTGTATATAAATAAAAAATAGAAAAAAAAAATCAAAGAAAAAAATCAGAAAAATGAAAAATTATTCCATTGCTACAAAAGGTGTGAAATCTGATAGAACTTTAGGACAAAAATATTACTCTCTTATCAACTGCACTTATGACTGTTGAGGGCAAAAATGAGTTGTTTAATATTTTGTTAGCTGTGTATATGAAGAATGGTAAAAATAATCGGAGAATTTACTTATTCGGTAATTTAGAAAGAAACAAAACAACTAGTAACTTGGAGTAGAAGTTTCACCTGATTAGTCACTAACTTCTTTATTCTCTTTTCGCTTGTCTTTTTGTTTTTTTGTGCATTAGTTTTACTATATTTTTTACTTTTGTAAAATATTTGTGGGTATCATTGCTGTAAACCCTCACGAGACTACAACTCGTCCACTAGGGACACCTAGGGGTTTAAAAGCTTGTTGCATACGCTAAATGCAACTGTGATCCCTACGAAAGTGGCATAGTTAATTTTATTTCTTTATGTTATTTTATTTTCTGTTTTGCTCGAGGACTAGCAAAATGTTAGGTTTGGGGGTGTGATGAGTGGTATTTATATCACTATTTCTCACTTATTTGACCTAATGTTTTGTATTGTTTCTCGAGATTTATGAACATTTTGATGTGTTTGTTGTTATTTTGCAGATAAATAAAGTTTGGACAGCACTGGAGGCAATTTGGGACAAAATCGGACAAAAATGCGTCAGCAGGGATATTTTGGTCTTTTTTCGCGTCGCGATGCCCAGACCTTGCGCGTCGCGACACCCAACATGCGCCGGATTTGCTAAAGTACGCCATGTCAACGGGTCAGAATCTGAAAAGTTGACTTTGCTAACGTGCGTCGTGCCACGTGTCACAATCACAGAAGATTTGCTAACTTGCGCTTGCCATGTGTCATCATCCTACAATGCCGACAATCATCATCTATGCTATCTTGCGCCGTGCCACGTGTCGACATCTCAACGGACTTGCTAATGCGCGCCAGTGCCACGTGTCGCGATCTAACGCTGTCGATAATCGCCCTTAGCGTGATGTAAGCAATGACGTCATGAACAGTGCCACGTCATCGGATAAGAATCTGATCCGACGAATCAGCAAGTGACACGTGTCACTGTAGTTGGCGTCGCGACGCTGAACCCTTTAGCGGCGCGACGCTACACCCCTATCCGCGCCTATAAATTGAGCTCGAGATTTCAGAATTTATTGTACCTTCCTCTCTCTTCAATTCTTTCTAAAGAGAGAGTTTCTCTCTATAGAGTCTTTAGTTTTTTTTAGTTTTTTTATTTTTAATTTTTAGTTTTGTAAATAATTTTAATTACGTTTTGTAATAATAGTAATTTAATTTTTACTTTTTACAGTTTTTACTATTCACCATGATGAGGTAAATTCCTAATGCTAGGGTGAAAGGTAATTCTTTTACTATTACTATTTAGATTAATCTCCTTTAAAAATAATATATTTACTATTTAAAATTTGACTTAATCAGGATACCTCCAGATTGGTCGGTTGGTAATAAAACTTATTTTCCGGCTTTATGGCTAGTTATTTTGGTTCCGCCTTTATGGCTGGTTATTTTGGTTCCGCCTTTATGGCTGGTTATTTTGATTCCGCCTTTATGGCTGTTTGGTAATAATCACAAGTTTATATATTATTTTACTGGGAGATATCTAAATAAGTAGTAGTAGAAATAATTCCTTTTACCTTAGCATTTTATTTTATTTTTCTTTTCAGCTTTACTTTATGTCTTTTACTTTTAAGTTTTTACTAACCCTAATTATGTATTAGTTATCTGGGGTTGTGATGACTTTTACTATCACCAGTTTATAAGGGGTTAAATTATAGTTTGGGTATTCAAAAGATTTATTTATTGAGTCTTAATCTTAATTCTTCTTATTGTCTGATCACCAATAAGATTGATCTGGTAAATCTAAAATGAACTAGACATAGAGATTTTAGGTTTCAGCCTTAGACTTAATAGCCCACGATCTTCCTTGAGGATAGATAACCCTTTTAATAGATTTCCTTACAGGATAGGAATATACCTGTCAGGCGGGGGTAGCCATAATTGGAACTTAAACTTAATGAATCCAGATAATTTGGTTGACATAGACATATGGTTCAATTGGGTTAAACTGGGTATTTGTGTCTGACCATCGACAGAGGCTTACACATAATTTAGTGTTCCAGGTTAATAAAACAATATATTACCCAACTTTAAGATAACCACTTCATCTTCAAAATGATATTAAAAGAAATCACAACCTTAGATCTTTGTGTCTTTTATTTTCCTTAGTATTTTTTTTTATTTATTTAGCAAATTTACAATCAACCAAATCAATCTAGAAATCAATTCCATTCTCCCTTTAATTAGATATTTGTAAATAAATAGATTCAACAATTAATAACAACAGTAGGAATTAAGTCCTCGTGGGATCGATATTTTTATACTACTTGAACGATACGTGCGCTTGCGTTATACGTGTGTGTTTACGCCGATCTTACATTACATGTAGCTCTAGGGCATACATCCCAACAATCTCCCACTTGCACTAGAGCAAATGAGACATGTCAACTAATCCTAGACCATCTAGATGACCTTCAAAAACTTTAGCCGGCAAGGTCTTTGTAAACGGATCAACAAGGTTCTCTGCGGATGCAATCTTTGTGACAGTAACGTCTCTTATCTGCACTTTCTCCCTGATGAGATGATATTTCCTCTCTATATGCTTTCCCCTCTTATGGCTTCTTGATTCTTTGGAGTTTGCCACCGCTCCATTATTATCATAATAGAGGGTGAGTGGTCTATCCATATCATTAACAACTTCCAGATCTCCAAAGAATTTACGGAGCCAGACTGCTTCCTTAAGCGCTTCACAAGCCGCTACATATTCAGCCTCCATGGTGGAGTCAGCAATGCAAGATTGTTTTATGCTCCGCCATACAATAGCCCCACCACCTAGGGTGAACACTGATCCAGATGTAGATTTCCTGGAATCAACATCTGTCTGAAAATCAGAGTCTATATATCCCCTTCGGATCATATCCTCACGGGAATATACAAGCATATAATCTCTCATTCTCTTAAGATACTTGAGAATATGTATCATAGCCATCCAGTGATCCAATCTCGGGTTTGATTGAAACCTACTGACTACTCCCACTGCAAAACAAATGTCTGGTCTCGTGCATAACATGGCATACATGAGACTACCAACAACTGAGGTGTAAGGGATATGTCTCATTTCCTCAATACCATGAGGTGTCTTAGGAGACTGTACCTTTGAAAAATGAATTCCATACCGATAAGGTAGATTTCCTTTCTTGGAATTATGCATCACAAATCGCACAAAGATCTTGTCGATGTAGGATGCCTGAGACATAGCTAACAATCATTTCTTGCGATCCCGAAGTATCTGGATCCCAAGAATATAACTGGCCTCTCACAAAACTTTCATTTGGAATTGCTCACCTAGCCAGGTTTTTACTTCTGATAATATCCTTACATCATTCCCAATGAGTAAAATATCATCAATGTATAAAACAAGAAAAACCACCTTCCCGTCAATGACGCGCTTGTATACACAAGGCTCATCACATTCTGCTCAAAATTATAAGACTTGATCATTGTATCGAATCTTATATTCCAAGATCGAGATGCCTACTTTAGTCCATAAATGGACATTTGCAGTTTGCAAACTTTTTGCTCTTGAACTTGGGCGATGAACCCTTCTCGTTGTATCATATAGATACTTTCATCAAGATTGCCATTCAAGAATGCAGTCTTGACATCCATTTGCCAAATTTCATTGTCCTAGTATGCGGCAATGGATAGTCCTAATACTGGCGAGAAAGTTTCCTCATAGTCAACTCCCTATTTCTAGGTATAACCCTTAGGCACTAGTCTAGCCTTGAAGGTCTGTAACTTCCCATCTGATCCCTCTTCCTCTTGTAGATCCACTTGAAACCTATGGGTTTCCCTCCATCTGGTTGGTCTACAAGTTCCCAGATCAAGTTGGAGTACATGGACTCCATCTCTAGGTTCATGGCTTTGAGCCATTCCTCTTTGTCAAAATCATCCACTGCACTACTATAGGTCAATAGATCATCTATACCATCGCTGGAGGTGACAACTTGTGCCTCTCCAACCCCTAGGTAGCGATAAGGTTATCGTACAACCCTCCTACTGTGTCTAGGTGGTAGATCATTCTGACTGGGTAGCATAAGACTATAAGATGTCGAAGGTGTTATGTATTTGTCAACTTTCGTTGATGATGGCGTGCTGGTCGAACCAGTAAGTAACTCATCGAGTAATACTTTATTACGAGCCTTGAACTCCCTCATGTAGTCCTCCTATAGAAACGTAGCATTTTTCGATACAAATACTTTGTTATCATCAGGACTGTAGAAGAATCCACCCCTAGTCTCCGTTGGGTAGCTTACAAATAGGCACACCTGAGAATGTGGCTCCAACTTTGTAGTCTTATTCTTCAGCACATGTGCTAGATACCCCCATATGCGGAAATGTTGTAAACTAGTTTTACGACCATTCCACAACTCTAAGGGAGTCTTAGGAACAGACTTAGATGGAACTACATTAAGGATATACATTGCAGTTTGCAGTGCATATCCCCAGAATGAACTAGGTAGTGAGCTGTAACTAAACATAGATCTCATCATGTCTAGCAGGGTTTAATTTCTCCTTTCTGTAACACCACTTTGCTGTGGTGTTCTAGGCGCTGTGAGCTGGGACACTATCCCATGCTCAACTAAGAATTCCTCAAAATCTCTGTCGAGGTATTCCCCTCCACGATCTGATCATAGAGTTTTGATGGTCTTACCTAATTGGTTGTCAACCTCAGCACGGTACTCCTTGAACTTTTCAAAGGTATATGATTTGTGATGCATTAGGTAGACATACCCATATCTTGAATAATCATCAATGAATATGACGAAGTATTCATAACCACCTCGGGCTTTTACATTCATCGGTCTACAAACGTCTGAATGTATTAGCTCTAGTGGTTGACTGACTCACATACCTTTTCTAGTAAAAGGTCTCTTGGTCATTTTTCCTTCTAAATAGGATTTACAAACTGGTAAAGTCCCGAGCTTTAACTGGTTTAAGGCTCCGTTCTTTATCAATCTATTTATCTAGTCAAGGTTGATATGACCAAGTCTAAGATGCCATAGATGTGTGTCATCGTGAGAAATCTTTGGCCGTTTTATTTTAGGTTTTTCAACCTTAAACATTTCAGTGTTGAGCAGTGACCTATGTGTTAACGGTCTTAACACATACAAGTTATTTTTTGAGTTTTCTGTGCATATAGTTAATCCATTTCTTCCAATAATAACCAAATTTCTATTAAAAGGAACTGAATAACCATCATCCAAAAGTCTAGAAACAGAATTCAGATTCCAGCAAAACCCAGGAATTAAATAACTATTACTAATAAAATTTAAACTGGAAACTCCCACTTCCCTTGCTGAAACGGCATCCTCTGTCCCAACACTCATGGTGTAATCACCTTCAGCAAGGTCCCTCCCTGAATCAAGTAGCTGTAAAGAAGAACAAACATGGTTAGTGGCCCTAAAATCAATAATCTAAGCGGATTTATCATCTTCCACTAATAGAGATTCAATAACGAGTAAATCATATTTACTTGTTTCCTTTTTCTCCTTCAGCTCAGCAAGGTATCGAGGACAGTTCCTTTTCGAATGCCCATTCTTATCGTAGTGGAAACATTTTCCTTTGGGTTTGGTATCCTTGAAGCCTTTCTTATTCTTATTTTTCATGGGCTTTCCCTTAGTCTTTCCAGTGTTTTTCTTCTTTTCTTTGTAGCTTTAGAAGACTCGGTAACATTTTCCTCTGCACTGGACTTACGAGGATCCACAAGCATGGACTCATAGTGGGTGAGCTCATTAAGCAGTTGGGTCAAAGTAAAAGACAACTTGTTAATGACATAGTTTCTTTTAAACTGCAGGAAACTCTTTGGAAGAGTTTCCATAATCATGGTCACCTGGCTACGCTCATCAATACGAGCACCATGGGTTTCAATACTTTTGAGATAAGTCATCATCTTTAAGACGTGCTCTCGGACTGATGTCACATCCTTCATCCTAGCAGTCATCATTGAGACCATGGCCTCATAGCGTTGACGCTCTGAAGGCTGCCCAAACATGCCCTGCAATGACTCCATTATCTGAGATGCTAGAGCCATAGGTTTATGCTTTACAGCAAGTGTAGGTAACGCCTTCCCTCGCGTAGCGAAAGCGGTGAGGCTCACGAACCGAAATTGAAAATTTTTTCTGCTCTTCCCTTGCTATGGCCGAATATCACCTGTGGTTTCACTGAAATTTTGGACAAAATTACAGCCCCGAAATAGCCCCGAAATAGTCCCCGAATAGCCCCTCAAACTGCAGTGAAATAGGGGACTGTTTTGGACCCATTACACGTGCGAACTGCACTTAATTTCAGGTCTGATTTGCACCACTTACTGTATGATTTCGGGTCTGATTTTTAACCAAAAATAAATCCTAACACAGCCCTAAAATTATTCCAAATTGTTTCCTAAAAACCCGAATATAAACCAAACAAAACTGAGCCCCCGGGAGAGCTAATTGCGTGCGCACAACATGGAGTTTTAGGCTCACTGTCATGACTGGTTGGAGGGGTTTGGGGATCCTTTTCAATGTCACGAGGTATTCCGAACTATGAATCGTTACTAACGGAGGGTAGTGTGGGCTACACTCACAAATAAATCTCTAAACGGTTTAGAGAAAGATCACACACACCGAATTATTTTCAGGTTCTTCAAAGAAAATTCTCAACTCTTGAGAGCTTGAAGAAGGAGATGGAGGTTAGGGTTTTTCAATTGATGTATATCAAAAATAAATCATAATTTATCTTTTATATTTATGGTTAATTTGTTTAATAAAACAAATCAACCACCAGTCTCCCAATATTAGCAGAATTCGGCCAAGGGTGTGGATTAGGAATCCTTGTTTTATTTTTCTTCCAAAATAAACAAATCTTACTCCTTATAGAACTTGTAATTTTTGGCCAAGAGGGGGGGGGGGGGAATTTGGATTTGATTTTGTTTCCAAAACAAAAAAATCCTATCTCTATAACAATACTAATTTCGGCCGAGGGAGGGGTAATTAGGATTTGATTTTGTTTCCTAAACAAACAAATCATTTCTTTATCCAATAAGGAATCCTACATTGGCAATAATTCTTAGACTTATTAAATTATATAATTTAATGTTCTAATATTAATAATTATCATATATAATTATTAATACCTTATATTAACTTTTAATATAAAGTCTCAAGTGTGATGTAATTAATATTATTAATCATATTAATAATATTTATTCTTTTGTGAGTATATAATTGGACCATCCAATTATATTAGCTCCGCTATACTAATTTTGCTCTTAATTAAATATTCCAAATTATTAACTCCGGGTTATTCCACTAAAAGCCCAAAGTTGCACTCTCGTTGCCGTAGATGAAATGTTAACCCGAACCAAGTCGGTGTCCACCGATATAGTCATTGCATACGAATTGATCCTTCATGAATATCCCATAATTAGAGCTGGGACTAATGACCGTTATACCCCTCTAATTATTTTTACCTTAAGTACCATTGATTCTCTAATGAATGATTTATTCATAACTGTTATGAATATTAATCTTTCTATTCGTAATAGAAAGACTTGAGTGCTCTAATCGTTCAAGTACCAAATCAACCCTTAAGAGAGATATTCATCTACTTCTCGTAAGAAGGAATGAATTCCATGTCTATGTAAAACATTCCCAGCTACATCACAGACTATGCCCCCAAAGTACGTATTTATTGGTTGAGATTTATACACCAACCTCACATTTGTAAATAAAAGGACATATCCCGACATGCAGGAGTTCGTAGTACACTCAGGATTAAGATCAATCCATATATGGCCATCAAGTAGATTGAAATGACTTTCTATGTTTAACGGATATAATAAGAATTTCATTTCTATCTGGGTCCAGTCCTATATGATCACATCATATAAGGTGCCTCCATTCTCATGTCTCTACATGGACGATCCGGATTAAGATCACCATCCAAATATAGAATGGACCGCAACTATAGATAAACCATAAACAAAGTACCCGGTTTGTTTGCTCTCTATAGACTATTTTAGATTACTAACTTCAGAGTTGAATCCTCTGGTGCATGACACGCATGCACCAAGTGTGAAGGTACATAAGTAATCTATGGTATTTATGAAGATATATAATATGTGGAAATTAAACAAATAATTTGATAAATGAATAATGCATCCTTTTATTTCAAAAAGACATGGAACCATTTACATAACATGTAGCTCTAGGGCATACATCCCAAAAATCTCTCACTTGCACTAGAGCAAATGGGACATGTCTCGTAAACCTAGACCATCTAGGTGACCATCAAACACTTTAGCCGACAAGGTCTTTGTAAACGGATCAGCAAGGTTCTATGTGGATGCAATCTCTGTGACGGTAACGTTGCCTCTTTGCACTATCTCCCTGATGAGATGATATTTCCTCTCAATATGCTTTCCCCTCTTATGGCTTCTTGGTTATTTGGAGTTTGCCACTGCTCCACTATTATCGCAAAAGAGGGTGACTGGTTTATCTATATCTGGAACAACTTCTAGATCTCCCAAGAATTTACGGAGCCAGACTGCTTCTTTAGCTGCTTCACAAGCCGCTACATATTCAGCCTCCATGGTGGAGCCCCACCACCTAGGGTGAACACTGATCCATATGTTGATTTCCTGGAATCGATATTTGTCTGAAAATAAGAGTCTGTATATCCTTTTAGGATCATATCCTCTCCAGAATACACTAGCATATAATCTCTCGTTCTCTTAAGATATTTGAGAATGTGTATCACAGCCACCCAGTGATCCAATCCCGGATTTGACTGAGACCTACTAACTACTCCCACTGCAAAATAGATGTCTGGTCTCGTGCATAACATGGCATACAAGAGACTTCCAACTGCTGAGGCATATGGGATATGTCTCATTTCCTCAATATCCTGAGGAGTCTTAGGAGACTGTTCCTTCGACAAATGAATTCCATGCCGATAAGGCAGATTGCCTTTCTTGGAATTCTGCATCTCAAATCGCACAAGAATCTTGTCGATGTAGGATGCCTGAGACATAGCTAACAGTCGTTTCTTGTGATCTCGAAGTATCTAGATCCCAAGAACATAACTCGCCTCTCCCAACTCTTTCATTTGGAATTGCTCAGCTAGCCAGGTTTTGACATCTGATTATATCTTTACATCATTCCCAATGAGTAAGATGTCATCTACGTATAAGACAAGAAAAACCACCTTACCGTCAATGACGCGCTTGTATACACAAGGCTCATCAAAATTCTGTTCAAAATCATAAGACTTGATCGTTGTATCAATTCTTATATTCCAAGATCGAGATGTCTGCTTGAGTCCATAAATGGACCTTTGATGTTTGCAAACTTTTTGCTCTTGACCTTGGGCGATGAACCCTTCTAGTTGTATCATATAGATACTTTCATCAAGATTTCCATTCAAGAATGCAGTCTTGACATCCATTTGCCAGATTTCATAGTCATAATATGCGTCTATGGATAGAAAAGCGCGGATGGATTTTAGCATAGCTACTGGCGAGAAAGTTTCCTCATAGTCAACTCCCTCTTTCTGGGTATAACCATTGGCCACTAGTCTAGCTTTGAAGGTCTGTAACTTCCATCTGATCCCCTCTTCCACTTGTAGATTCACTTACAACCTATTGGTTTTACTCCATCAGGTTGGTCTACAAGCTCCCAGACTGAGTTGGAGTACATGGACTTCATCTCCAGGTTCATGGCTTTGAGCCATTCTTCTTTTTCAGAATCATCCATTACACTACTGTAGGTCAATGGATCATCTATACCATCACTGGAGCCGACAACTTGTGCCTCTCCAACCCCTAAGTAGTGATCAGGTTGTCGTACCACCCTCTCTCTGCGTCTATAAGCTCCCACTTGTGTTGACGATGGCACGCTAGTCGAACCAGTAAGTAACTCATCGAGTAACATTTTACTACGAGGTTTGAACTCCCTCATATAGTCCTCCTCTAGAAACGTAGCATTTGTCGATGCAAATACTTTGTTATCATCAGGACTGCAGAAGAATCCACCCCTAGTTTCCTTCTGGTAGCCTACAAATAAGCATACCTGAGAACGTGGTTCGAGTTTCGTAGTCTTATTCTTCAGCACATGTGCTGGACACCCCCTATATGTGGAAATGTCGTAAACTAGCTTTACGACCATTCCACAACTCTAAGAGAGTTTTAGGAACAGACTTAGATGGAACTACATTAAGGATATACATTACGGTTTACAGTGCATATCCCTAGAATGAACTAGGTAGTGAGCTATAACTGAATATAGATCTCATCATGTCTAGTAGGGTTCGATTTCTCTTTTCTGCAACACCATTTTGTTTTGGTGTTCCAGGTGCTGTGAGCTGGGATACTATCTCATGCTCAACTAAGAATTCCTCGAAGTCTCTGTCTAGATATTCCCCTCAACGGTCTGATCGTAGAGTTTTGATTGTCTTACCTAATTGGTTCTCAACTTCAGTACGATACTCTTTGAACTTTTCATAGGTATCTGATTTGTGATGCATTAGGTAGACATACCTATATCTTGAATAATAGTCAATGAATGTGACAAAGTATTCATAACCACCTCGAGCTACATTCATCGGTCCGCAAACATTCTAGTGGTTGACTGGCTCTTATACCTTTTCCTGTAAAAGGTCTCTTGGTCATTTTTCGTTATAAACAAGATTCACAAACTGGTAAAGTCCCAAGTTTTAACTGGTTTAAGGCTCCGTCCTTTATCAATCTATTTATCCGATCAAGGTTGACGTGACCAAGTCTAAGATGCCATAGATATGTGTCATCGTGAGAAATATTTTGCCTTTTTTTTTAGGTTTTTCAACCTTAAACATTTCAATGTTGAGCAGTGACTTACGTTTTAACAGTCTTAACACTTAGATGTTATTTTCTGAGTTTCCTGTGCATATAGTTAATCCAATTCTACCAATAATAACCGAATTGCTATTAAAATAAATTGAATAACCATCATCCATAAGTCTAGAAACAGAAATCAAATTCCTGCGGAAACCAGTAATGAATAACACATTGTTCAAACTTAAATAACTATTATTAATAAAATTTAAACTGGAAACTCCCACTGCTCTTGCTGAAACGGCATCCCCTGTCCCGACCCTCATGGTGTAGTCACCTTCAGCAAGGTCCCTCCATGAATCAAGTAGCTGTGAAGAAGAACAAACATGGTTAGTGGCCCCAGAATCAATAATCCAAGTGGATTTACCATCCTCCACTAATAGAGATCCAATAACGAGTAAATCATATTTACATGTTTCCTGTTTCTCCTTTAGCTCAGCAAGGTATTTAGGACAGTTCCTTTTCCAATGCCCATTCTTGTCGCAGTGGAAACATTTTCTCTTGGGCTTGGTATCCTTGGAGCCTTTCTTGTTCTTCTTTTTCATGGGCTTACCTTTAGCCTTTCCAGTGCCTTTCTTCTTCTTTTTTGCAGATTTGGAAGACTCGGCAACATTTGCCTATGCACTGGACTTACGAGGATCCACCAACATGGACTCGTAATGGGTGAGCTCATTTAGCAGTTGGGTCAAAGTAAAAGACAACTTTTTCATAACATAGTTGCTTTTAAACTGCAAGAAACTCTTCGGAAGAGTTTCCATAATCATGGTCACCTGGCTACGCTCGTCAATACGAGCTCCATGGGTTTGGACAGTATTGAGATAAGTCATCTTCCTGAAGACGTGCTCTCGGACTGATGTCCCATCCTTCATCCTAACAGTCATCGCTGAGACCATGGCCTCATGGCGTTGACGCTTCGAAGGGTACCCAAACATGCCCTGTAATGACTCCATCATCTGTGATACTAGAGCCATAGGTTCATGCTTTGCAGCAAGAACCTCAGACATCCTTGCTAGCAAGTAGCAGCGGGCTTTCTCATTTACTGCGACCCATTTCTGGTAGGTATCGCGCATAGCTTGGCCAGCATTTCTGGCCGGCTTAAGAGGACGTTCCTCTGTCAGGACAAACTTAACATAGTTTTCTCCGGTCAATTATCATTTGAGAGATTGGAAATAATTGGAGAAACCATGGCTGGAAATAAAATAAACATGCATTTAACATTCATTCATCGCATATTAAAATCATCAAAGAATTTTGGCATAAAATTAAACATGATGTATGAACCATGAATAATGAATAAGAAACCTAAAAGAATTACTATGCCATGGAGATCTATCATCCCACAAGTAAGTGCCGCCGTAGGGTAGGTCAAGTACTTGCATGATAGATTGAGACAATCTCAGCTGTTTTACTATATGCGGGAATAACTCTTATTCCTATATTAAACAACTACCATTTTATTTTATCAAGGAATTTCATTAACAGTTAATTATTCTTTTGGGAGTGTAACCCGCCATTTCGGGATTCTTTGACTTAACGAGTGAAGTGCCACCGTAGGGTAGGTCAGTTCACAAGATACATCTAGAATCCCTATCCTTTCGGAACCCAAACTTGATATTGACCCAAAATGGACACCATCCATAGGGGGACGAAAACAAAGCCGTCTCGAGGAGCCTTTTGAATCTCACATTTTTGGACTAACAACAGAGATCGCGGGATGTACTGTAGTATATCCATCTCCCACTCACTATTTTAAACTTAAGGTTTCTATCTAAAATATCTAATATTTTATCCTAACTAGTGTGGATAAACTTATGGCGGCTAAAGCATAATTTATTTACACTAGTTTTTCATAAGTGAGCTAATCAATTTAACTATTAAAATTGTGTCACTAATTTCTTATTAGTCTCTACTAACAGTTTTACTCTATTAAACTAATTTAATTACAGTGGTATAAGTGAGCTACAATATTTTAACTCTTAAAATACTAGGCATTTAAAAATCTAAAATCATGGAATTCTACATGGTCAAAATTTTAATTAAACATTTTAATAAATCTTAGTGCTTTATAAAATCCAATGGTACGTGGAATTGTATCCCGAGTGCATACCACATTTTCGTCCATACAGAATCGGCTATGGAATTTATATCCGGGTTTCCATCCTATGTACCAATGGAATTTATCATGCACCAATTAAGTCCAATATATTAGAATTCAAGTTTTAGACACTTAATCTCATTAATCTAATTAATGTTTTTAATGCATATCATTTTCTAACTTAAACATTTTAAATTACATAAAATTATAATTTTATGTCTATAATAATAATGCATCTATGACATGTTATGGCAAGTAAAATGCACGAGTGGGCACCCTAGGCTATATGACATGTTATTCAAACAATTCGAAATAAACATACATATAACATAAAAATTATTTTGCATTGACTGGGCTCTTATTTTTCCTATACTAATCTAATTAGTACATAAGATTTACCAAGGCATTCCTTGGCCTTCACATCCCGCTCCAAAGTGGTATTGGCTCCTTTTGCGACTTCGGTGCTCCATATTACAACGAATTTAAATTTTACAATGAAAACTAAAATTACAATGAATATAAACAATGGCCTTATGGCCTTACAACCCAAAATAAAAACCAACTACAAAAATAAGAGCCATAAAAATTTACAACCAATGCAAAATTCATTCATCACATGAAATATTAAAAACATTCATCACATGAACTTAATAATGTGCCCACTCATCTAAACATGCATATCATATTTATAACTCATATAAACATGTTAAAACAGAAACTTTAAATAACAGAGGGAGGGTTAAGAGCACTTTTCAACCTCGCTCTTGATGCCAATTGTAGGGAACGCCTTCCCTCGCGCAGCGGAAGCGGTGAGGCTCACGAACCAAACTTGAAAAATTTTGCTCTTCCCTTGCTATGGCCAAATATCACCAGTGGTTTCACTGAAATTGTGGACAAAATTTCAGCCCCGGAATAGCCCCGAAACAGTCCCCGAACAGCCCCTCAAACTGCAGTGAAATAGTGGACTATTTTGGACCTGTTACACGCGCGAACTGCACTTAATTTCAGGTCTGATTTGCGCCACTTACTGTATGATTTCAGGTCTGATTTTTCACCAAAAATCAATCCTAACACAGCCCTATAATTATCCCAAAGTGTTTCCCAAAAACCCGAATGAAAAGCAAACAAAACCGAGCCCCCGGGAGTGCTAATTGCGTGCGCACAGCGGGGAGTTTTTGGCTCACTGCCGTGACTGGTTAGAGGGGTTTGGGGATCCTTTTAAACTTCACGAGGTCTTCCGAACTATGTCTCATTACTAACAGATGGTAGTGTGGGCTACACTCACAAATAAACCTCTAAACGGTTTAGAGAAAGATCACACACACTGAATTATTTTCAGGTTCTTCAAAGAAAATTCTCAACTCTTGAGAGCTTGAAGGAGGAGATGGAGGCTAGGGTTTTTCAATTGTTGTATATAAAAATAAATCATAATTTATCTTTTATATTTATGATTAATTTGATTCATAAAACAAATCAACCACTAGTCTCCCAATAGTAGCTGAATTCGGCCAAGGGTATGGATTAGGAATCCTTGTTTTATTTTGCTTACAAAATAAACAAATCCTACTCCTTATAGAACTTGTAATTTTCGGCCAAGAAGGGGGGAATTTGGATTTGATTTTGTTTCCAAAACAAACTAATCATTTCCCTATAAAGTATACTAATTTCGGCTAAGGGATGGGTAATTAGGATTTGATTTTGTTTCCTAAACAAACAAATCATATTCCTTATCCAATAAGGAATCCTACATTGGCAATAATTCTTAGCCTTATTAAATTATATCATATATAATTTAATGTTTTAATTTTAATAATTATCATATATAATTATTAATATTTTATATTAACTTTTAATATAAAGTCTCAAGTGTGATGTAATTAATATTATTAATCATATAAATAATATTTATTCTTTTGTGATTATATAATTGGACCATCCTATTATATTAGCTCCGCTATAGTAAATCGAGCTAGCACGGGGACCAAGTGGACCTACGGTTCTGAGCTCCAATAATCTCGAAATATCAATTAAGCTCTTAATTAAATATTCCGAATTATAAACTCCGGGTTATTCCACTAAAAGCCCGAAGTTGCACTCTCGTTACCGTAGATGAAATGTTAAGCCAAACCAAGTTGGTGTCCACCGATATAGTCATTGCATACGAACTGATCCTTCACGAATATCCTGTAATTAGATTCGGGTCTAATGTCCGTTATACCCCTCTAATTATTTTTACCTTAAGTACCATTGATTCTCTAATGAACGATTTATTCATATCTGTTATGAATATTAATCTTTCTATTCGTAATAGAAAGACTTGAGTGCTCTAATAGTTCAAGAACCGAATCAACCCTTAAGAGAGATATTCATCTACTTCTCGTAAGAAGGAGTGAATTCCATGTCTATGTAAAATGTTGCCAGCTACATAATAGACTATGCCTCTAAAGTACCTAATTATTGGTTGGGATTGCTACACCAACCTCACCTTTGTAAATCAAAGGACATATCCCGCCATGCAGGAGTTCATAGTACACTCAGGATTAAGATCAATCTATATATGACCATCAAGTAGATTGAAATGAATTTCTATGTTTAACGGATATTATAAGAATGTCATTTCTATTTGGGTCCAGTCCTATATGATCACATCATATAAGGTGCCTCAATTCTCATGTCTCTACATGAACGATCCGGATTAAGATCGCCATCCAAATATAGAATGGACCGCAGCTATAGATAAACCACAAACAAATTACCCGGTTTGTTTGCTCTCTATGGACTATTTAAGATTACTAACTTCAGACTTGAATCCTATGGTGCACGACACTAATGCACCAAGTCTGAAGGTACATAAGTAATCTATGGTATTTATGAAGATATATAATATGCGAAAAATAAACAAACAATTAGATAAATGAATAATGCATCCTTTTATTTCAAAAAGACATGAAACCGTTTACATCACATGTAGCTATAGGGCATACATCCCAACAGTAAGAACCTCAGACATACCTAGTAACAAGTAGCAGCGGGCTTTCTCATTTGTTGTGATCCATTTTTGGTAGGTATCGCGCACAACTTGGCCAATATTTCTGGCCGGCTCGGGAGGACGTTCCTCCGTCAGGACAAACTTAAGGTATTCTCAGACCAGGATAGCATTCATGTTACTTTTCCACTTAATATAGTTTTCCCTGGTTAATTTATCGTTTGAGAGTATGAAAATAATTGGAGAAACCATGGCTGAAAATAAAATAAACATGCATTTAACATTCATTCATCGCATATTAAAATCACCAAAGAATTTTGGCATAAAATTAAACATGATGCATGAACAATGAATAATGAATTAGAAACCTAAGAGAATTTCTATGCCACGAAAACCTATCATCCCACAAGTAAGTGCCGCCGTAGGGTAGGTCAAGAACTCGCATGATAGATCGAGACAATCTCAGTCAATTTAATAAATGCGGGAATAACTCTTATTCCTATATTAAACAACTACCGTTTTATTTGATCAAGGAATCTCATTAACAGTTAATTATTCCTTTGTGAGTGTAACCCGCCATTTCGGGATTCTCTGACTTAACGAGTGAAGTGCCGCCGTATGGTAGGTCAGTTCACACGATACATGTAGAATCCCTATCCTCTCGGAACACAAACTTGATATTGACCCAAAATGGACACCATCCGTAGGGGGACGAAAATAAAGACGTCTCGTGGCGCCTTTTGAATCTCTCATTTTTGGACTAACAATGGAGATCATGGGATATACTGTCGTATATCCCTCTCCCACTCACTATTTTAAATATTAAGGTTTCTATCTAAAATATCTAATATTTTATTTTAACTAGTGTGGATAAACTTATTGCGGCTAAATCATAATTATTATTTACATTAGTTTGTCATAAGTGAGCTAATCAATTTTAACTATTAAAATTATGTCACTAATAAAATTCATTGGTCTCTATTAATATATTTACTCTAATAAGCTAATTTAATTAAGTGGTTTAAGTGAGCTACAATATTTGAACTATTAAAATACTAGGCACTTAAAGTTCTAAAATCATGGAATTCTAAATGGTCAAAATTCAATTAATCATTTTAATAAATTTTTAGTTGTCATAAAATCCAATGGTATGTGGAATTGTATCCCAAGTGCAGACCATATCGCCGTCCATTCGAAATCGGCTATGGAATTTATATTCGGGTTTCCATCCTATATATCAATGGAATTTATTATGCACCAATTAAGGCCAATATATTAGAATTCAAATTTTAGACTATAAATCCAACTAATCTAATTAATGATTTCAATGCATATCATATTCTAACTTAAACATTTTAAATTACCATAAAATCATAATTTTATGTTTATAATAATAATGCATTTATAAAATGTTATGGCAAGTAAAATGCACGAGTGGGCACCCTAAGCTATATGACATGTTATTCAAACAATTCGAATTAAACATACATATAACAAAAAATTATTTTGCATTGATTGGGCTCTTATGTTTTCTATACTAATCTAATTAGTACAAAAAATTCACCAAGGCATTCCTTGGCCTTCAAATCCCGCTCCAAAGTGATGTTGGCTCCTTTTGCGACTTCGATGCTCCAAATTTTTCAAAAAATTGAAACTTTACATTGAAAATTAAAATTAAAAAAAAATGTAAACAATGGCCTTATGGCCTTACATCCCAAAAACAAAACCAACTACAAAAATAAGAGCCGAAAAATTTACGGCCAATGCAAAATCCATTCATCATATGAAATAACAAAAACATTCATCATATGAATATCACAATGTGCCCACTCATCTAAACATGCATATCATTTTTATAATTCATATAAATATATTAAAACAGAAAATTTAAATGAAAAAGTGAAGGGTTAAGAGCATTTTTCAACCTCGCTCTTGATGCCAATTGTAGGAAACGCTTTACTTGCGCAGCGGAAGCGGTTAAACACACGGATCGACCTTGAAAAGTTTTTCTGCTTTGCCCTTCCTTTGCCCGAATGGAACAAGTGGGTATACTGAAATTTTTCTTCTGTTTTGTACAAGATTTCAGCCACGGAATGCCCCCGAAACAGTCCCCGAGCAGCCCCCTGAACTGCAGTGAAATAGCGGACTGTTTTGCACCCGTTACAGGTGTGAACTGGACCCAAACCAGTCTGCTATATGTGTGACCTGCTGTAGGGTTTTAGGTCTGATTGTTTCATGCATAAACAATCCTAACTCAGCCCCAAAAAGTCCCCAAGGTGTTTCCCTAATTCCAAATTAAAACAAAACAAAATCGAGCCCCGAAAAATGCAAGGGACGCGCGCAGCAGTGAGGTATTTACTACCTCAATGCCGTGAGTTGTTGGAGAGAGGGAGAAGATGATTTCCAATACCACAAGATCTTTCGAGCTATATCTCATTACTAACAGAGGGTAGTGTGTGTTGGATAATATGACCCATAGCGTTACTATTTGTACAGATCACAGTGTTGTTGTACAAATTAACTATGTGACAAGGAAATTACACTCTCATCATTTGTGATTAGATCACCATAGATGTATAAATGAAGAGAGGTCAATATGATTAGTTCCTGGATTGAGATGATATGAGACAATATCAGTCCACGAAGGATTAATCATTAAATATCCCTAGCCGGAGTATTATCGAGACAGGACATCGATATTGCGGAATAGGCTAGTATTGCACTTATGCACGTTGTGAGGGCACAACAGCATAGTTCTCATATATTTAAGTATTGGATACTTATGCAAGTGCGATAGGAGGTTGTGTTTCACCGATGGTACGGGAAACAGCTTCGCTCTGGATAGACCCCTCGGAATCCCATTGGTATTATGACTATGTGTCTATGGGAGGCCGAAATCAAGGTAGGTGTGTATAGTCTTAACCTGAGACTTGCATCGCTAATACTTGCGATAATCGGTAGACTTTGGTCTTGGTGGTACAGGGCTTTAACCGGTTCTGTGTACACCGCTTCTGGGTTTATCAGAGAGTCGTAGTGTATTGGGTGTGATGTTGAGACGGAAGTATCACTTCAGTTATAGTGGAGATGATGTCACGCTGGATACGGTATTAGTGCTCTTAAGTGCTGGCCGGCCATCGGGATATTATGACAAGGTCATATATATCCGATTATAGAGACTAGTTACCAGACATCCGACATGTGCTTCGGACATGGCAGACACTTATCCAGCCCCAGCCCTAGCACGTGACTATCCGATACTGGGCCGATATACACAATACTACGGTATACTACGCTTGATATAGATCTATATATTCATGTAAGAATATTTCTGGAGAATTGGGTAGGCATGGCACTTTGCTAGAATCCAACCTTGTCTTGTAAATCGGTATAAACGTAGTACGAGGTACTTACGTGTTCGGATAGTCCGACAATCGTATTTACTGCCAACATATCCGGAGATCTCATGGGTCGCTTCCTGAAGATTCACCGATGATGTATAACTCGCACTTTGATTAATCTGGGATTAATTAGTAAAGAGAGAAGATTAATTTCTAGAGAGAGAAAATAAATCTGGGATTAATTACGGAGATATTTTATCTCGGATAAAATATTAATTAAAGAGAGAGAACGATTAATTTGGAATTAATCGATAAAATAATATATTCGATATATTATAAGAAATTAGATTTCGACGCGGAATTAAAATTAGATTTTAATTCGGGCGAACGAATTAATTTAGAATTAATTCGTTAGCGACGTGAATAGTGATTTCGCTAGGCGTAATCATTTAATTGCGACGCGATGGAAAATTCGTTAATTTGGAATTAACGAACCCGAGCCCGAGAGTGATTGCGAGCGCATTCGTATTTTGAATTCGAGCGCGGTACGCAAGTCACATCAAGCGTCAAATCACTAGTCGCGTCAATTGTCAAATCACTTGTCACTTTGAGTGATGTGATATGACATGTTGTCACTTTATTAAAGTGACTTGATGTGAATAGTGAAAGGTGATTATTTGAAAGTTGATAGGACTTGTGGCTTTTTGACTTTTGAATTAAAGTTGAGTATATGTCTTATTTTATTTACTTGGTAAATATTAATAAAATGATATATACAAAAGCATTTCTTCTCTCTCTCTACCAATTAGTACAGTATACGGTTTTGGCAAAAAAATTGGAGCCAAAAACCCTTCATCTTTCTCTCCTCTCCCATTCACGGTTCTTGCCGATTTCTTTCTTGTTTTTCTGGTTTTTGCCGAATCAAGAATGAACAAGGAGGAAGAACACAAGTGCTAGCACACCTTGAGTTATTTATAGGTGATAGGGAAACGAATTTGTGAGCTTGGAAAGCTTGAAGCTTGGAGCTTCAATGGAGTCATCTATGGCCGAATTTTGGAGACGCAAAAGGGATCAAAACCAAGCAGCCCCTGCTGTTTTTGGAGGCCAAACCGAGCACCTACAAGAAGAAAAATCGCATCTTGTTCTTCCTAGCATCAAACCCATCAATGTGAGTATGAATTCCGCCTTACTCCTTTGTGTATTCAACTCGTTTTTATGCATGTTTGTGATCCTTGGGACTTGATTTTAACTCAACAGTGTGGGCTACGCTCACAAATCAAGTCCCTAAACATTTTAGAGATCTAATCACACACTAAGAATATTTTCCTTGTTCTTCAATAATCTTTCTCAACTTTTGAGAGCATAAAGAAGAGAAGGAGGTGGCTAGGGTTTTCTATTGTAGAGATCAAAAAAGAAAAAATATATTTTTCCTTTTATACTTAGAGTAATTTGTTTCATAAAACAAATCAACCACTAGTCTCCCACCTCCTACAAAATTCGGCCATGGCAAGTATTTTTAATTAATTTTGTTTCCAAAATAAAACAAATCCAATTCCTTATACACCAAGGAATTCTGCCATGGCTAAGGTTTCTTCATTAATTTTGTTTCCAAGATAAACAAATCATATTCCTTATTGACCAAAGAATTCGGCCATGGCATGGATTTTGTTTCCAAAATAAACAAATCCTAGCCTTATTAAATTATATCATATATAATTCAATATTCTATCTTTAATAATTATCATATACTTTTAATGACATACATTAACTTTTAATGTATAGTTTCAAGTGTGACGCAATTAATATTATTAAACATATCAGTAATATTTATTCTTTGTGAGTATATAATTTGATTATTCAATTATATTAACTCACCTATAGGATATCGAGCTAGCACGGGGACCAAATGGACCTACGGTTCCGAGCTCCAATAATCTCGAAATATTAATTAAGCTCTTAATTAAATATTTCGAATTATTAACTCCTGGTTATTCCACTAAAAATCCGAAGTTGCACTCTCGTTACCGTAGATGAAATATTAAACCGAACTAAGTCAGTGTCAACTAATATAGTCATTTCATACGAATTGATCCTTCACGAATATCTCGTAATTATAGACGGGTCATTATGTCCATTATACCCCTCTAATTATTTTTACCTTAAGTATCATTGATTCTCTAATGAACGATTTATTTATAACTATTATGAATATCAATCGTTCTATTCGAAATAGAAAGACTTGAGCGCTCAAATCGTTCAAGTACCTAATCAACCCTTAAGAAATATACTCATCTACTTCTCGCAAGAAGGAGTGAACTTTATGTCTATGTAAAATGTTCCCAGCTATAAAATAAATTGTGCTCCCAAAGTACGTAACTATTGGTTGAGACTACTACACCAACCTCACCTTTGAAAATCAAAGGACACAGCCTGCCATGCAGGAGTTCGTAGTACACTCAGGATTAAGATCAATCCATATATGACCATCAAGTAGATTGAAATGACTTTCTTTGCTTAACGGATATTATAAGAATGTCATTTCTATCTAGGTTTAGTCCTATAAGATTGTATCATACAAGGTGCATTCATTCTCATGTCTCTACATGGACGATTCAGATTAAGATCGCCATACAAATATAGAATGGACCGCAGCTATAGATAAACCATAAACAAAGTACCCGGTTTGTTTGCTCTATATGGACTATTTAAGATTACTAACTTTAGACTTAAATCCTCTGGTGTATGACACTTATACACTAAGTCTGAAGGTACATAAGTAATCTACAGTATTTACGAAGATATATAATATGCGAAAAATAAACAAACAATTTGATAAATGAATAATGCACCGTTTTATTTCAAAACACATTACATGTAGCTCTAGGTCATACATCCCAACAGGTTCATAACTGCCCAACATATTGATCATCTTTTCTTCTAGTGCTCATTCTCTTCTAAGGTCTGGTCGACTGTGCTGGCTATGTATAGGTTAGATTGGAGTTGCCGAGATTGGCTTCAGACTGTTGAGTGGATGTGTTAGTTTTTTGACGCCTCTTAAACGATATCTTCTTGTTCGGCCGTCTTTTGCTGCGTCAGTTTACCATTTATGGAGGGATAGAGATGCCCGCACTCATGATGCACCTCTTCGGCCTTTTTCTGTCCTACTTAGTGATATTATTTTTGATGTTCAGAATCGTGCTGGCTTTTTACGGAAGGTGAATCCATCTTATAATAATAAATTGCTTCACATATCCTGGCACTTGTCGGATAACATTTTCTGTTGATCTTCTTTTTCTTGTAGCCTTTTAGCTATTCTTCTAGGAGTGCCTCTCCTCTCTAGTAGTCTGGGGTATGCCCATTTGCTTTTGTATAGTTATCTTTTGGTTAATACACTTACTTTATCCAAAAAAAATTATGAACAGTAAATTCTTTGAATAAAATAAAATGCAATATCATAATTAAATATTAATCAAAATTATTTAATGCCTAAAATAATTCAAATTTATTAAAACTATATGCTTGATGATTCTATGTATGATTAGAATTGGCATGATTATTTTAGGGCATCTAGAGACTTTTTAAGGAAATAGAGAGTGTGTTGCTTTTTCCTTAGCTAAGGAATTATTTCGTGATGGACTTAGAAATTTATTACCATTAAGACTAATAAATATAAATCACTTGTTTATAATAAAAGACATTATAAAAGATACAAGTGGGGTGGGACCAAGGCGTTAATAAAACTTTCCAAACTAAAGTTAATTTAACCAAAGGTATTACTAGAGTTAGATAATGATTTGGTTTCTTCCTTCACTCACTGCCTTTTTATAGCCAAAAGGAAAAACTAAGAAGACATCTAGATAATCATTTATAGAAAGCTTACCTTAAAGCATATTTAAAGTGTTGGACTAATTTGGAGGATCTATTGTTTATTCCTATCACCAAAGCAATAACAGCCTAAGAGGTAAGGGTATTTAAGAGAGTTCACTTCACCCTCCCTCTAGGGAAATTTCAATGGAGGAATCCATTCGATAGTTATTCACTTAAACTTGCTAAAATTCTCAATATTAATTTAACTCTAAAATTTGCATCCCATTGTAAAATATAGACTCAAATGGCTTAAACCATATTGGTAGGACTAGACTTTACCAGATTAACCAATACCAATTTGTCACTAAATTGTACTATTGATAATGGTTTGACTTTTCTGAGTCATAAGACGCAGTGACCCTTAGGCGTGGTCTTATAACTTAGTGGCAAAGATTGGATGTCCACTAGGACTAGCATAAACTATGGCATGTTTTATTGCCCAACCCAATGGTCAAGGAATTGTGATTTATATCATAAATTGGTTAGAAACCTACCTAATTATAGTATTTTATAACAATCGGCCCAAGTCAGAGTTATGAAATGATGATAATGGGATCCTTGCGCACAAGAAATCCATCATATTGGGGTTGATGCAATTTGCTTAAAATTTTAAAACAATTGAGTTGGGGCAACTTCATAATATTAAAAGCCTATATTATTATGAAACATTAATGAAAACATATTCCTAATTTTAACATTCTCTCTTAAAAGGCGGGTTAAAATATTTCACAAACATTCAAATGGAAAATAGAGTATCAATTCGTTCCATCCTTGATGAGCATAAGCTCAAAATGGACAACTAGAATGACTAATTTAGAAACCTTAGAATTATCCTATGATAAAAAAAGATTTTCTATGTTCTCGAAAGACCATATCCCGCTGAACACGCAGAAGATGCTGACCAAAATACATTTGATGCTTGGAAGAAACACGTCATTGATGATGAACAAGCATTTTGCATAATGTTTGGCTCTATGTCGGACGAACTTCAGAAATCTCACAAATATATGGATGCTCAAAACATCATCTTTCACTTGAATGAATTGTATGCAACTTCTGTTCATACCGTGAGATTCCAAGTGTCATGTGCCTTATTCCAAACAAGGTATAAGGAAAGATCTGTTAGTAGACATGTGTTTAGGATGATTGCATATTGAGAAATTGGCCAACCTCAGTTTCATCATGGATCATTAGATAGGTCACGATTTAATTCTTCAGTCCTTAGCAAAAGAATTCACTAACTTTATTATGCAGTTTTATATGTATGATAAATAAGCTACTTTAGCATAATTGCACAAGATGAAAAAGCAAGCAGAGAAGGACTTGAAACCGGAGCTTAAAACCTCCGTCATGCTTACGGGTATGGACCTGAAGCCATAAGGCCCAAAGATAAATAAGGGCTTGCGGTCCGGTCGGGAGTACGGAGTAGCTCATGAGGGAATAAACCAGAGAATAAAGGATTCGCCACCCAGCGTGAATTGGGAAATTATTTAAGGCTGCATTCATCCCTCGCAAGGGAAAACCTCAAATCGTTATGTTTAGAACTGTCCCTTACTTATGCCACTTCTAATGAACTGATTTATGCGATAATATAACCAAGTTTACACAACATACAAACGCAAGAATAACTTATATCTAAGTTTGCATACATATGAGTAAAACCTAAATCTAAGTTTGCATGCATAGAAGTAAGTGAGATAAAGGCAATCACGCAATCTCATGGACATATTAAGTTGATAAATACAGAAATATAAATAAATAATAATTGTCTAAACATAAAATTGAAGAGATATAATTAAGTTCATAACGTGAAAGAAATAACTAAATCTTGTATGGAAATAACATGCTATTTCTAATGAACCATGGATAAACACAAGATTAGATAACACAAAATATGTGTGTTTCTCAAGTAGTACGTGGAGTTGTATCCCAAGTCAAGGCCGCACTACCGTCTATTTGGATTCGGCTATGAAATTTACGTCTTGGTTTCCATCCGATATACCACGAGAGATAGCACAAAATCACTAATCCAACAATGATAACATACATGAACTATCAAGATGCTCGCAAAGAAATAATAATAAACAACAAAAAAAGATGAACGAAAGTAAACAAAGGGTGCCCTCAGGTCTTACCTTTTAAGTCACTTCTTGGAAGTGTGTTACGTCGTCGTTACAAGGGTTAATGCTCCGCTACTTTTCTGGTTCACAGGTTCAATATTTTCCTTCATTGTTTCGCTGTTTTGGGCTAATTATTGGACTGTTTTGGGGACAGTATTTGGTGGTTTAAAGGGGCTGTTTTGGGTGTTTTTTAAGCAATCAATTATTTGGTTATAGGGCTTATTTTGGCTTCTTTTTCGGCTTTTTTTGAAGGAGGGACGCGTGTGTCTTTTAGTTGGTGGGTTTGTGAGTGACATTAGTGCTGTTTCATTTCATGGTTTACGTGTGCATGGATTGGAGGCTCACGTATGGCTGCATGATTCGGCCACTTGTACTTGTTTCTAATCGGTGTAGTTTTTTCTTTGTGTGTGTTGGTAAGGTAAGGGGCGGTTGATTGTGTGGAGTAAAGAGAATGGTTGTTAATTGTGTAAGGGAAAGTAAGAGAATAGATGAGGTTAGGGTTTGTCAGTTCATGTTAGATATGGTCTGATCAATGGTGCCAGACACGGATCTACCTCTTTTATTTTGGGGTCTTGCTTTAGAAAGTGCAACACTACTACTAAACTAAGTTCGTTTCAAGACTGTTAGTCAAACACCATATGAGTTATGGTATGGGAAATGTCCTAGTCTTAGTTATATAAGAGTTTGGGGATGTGACACATATGTTAAGCTTACACAAACTAACAAATTGGATGAATAGAGTCAAGTAGAAAATCATTAGTAATATCCGAATTAGTTTGCACACTTGACTCAACATAATTAATAGTAAAAATTTTCATATGATCAGATAAACTCCCCTGAATATGCTCATCCATAATAGGTTCAATTGATTCTACGCTTTCGTTTTCATTATCTTCATCATATAGCTGTTTGCACATGTTAAAAATATTTAACTCTAATGTAATGTTGCCAAAAGAAATATTCATGATACCATTCCTGCAATTTATCAAAGCATTAGCTGTCGCGAAAAATGGCCGACCAAGTATTACAAGGATTGGTGATGAGTGATATTTACATCACTATTTCCCACTCATTTAACCTAATATTTTGTATAGTTTCTTGAGTTTTATGAATATTTTGATGTGTTATGTGTTATTTTGTAGATAAATAAAGTTTCTGAGCATTCTGGAGGTGATTTTGGGCCAAAACGGACAAAACTGGACAAAAAGGGCATTTTCATCAATTTAGCGTCGCGACGCCCAGAACATTAGCGTCGCGACTCCCAGCATGCGCCGAACCTGCTAACGTGCGCCGTATGCCACATGTCAGAATCTGATTGGTTTGACTTGCTAACATGCGTCGATCATGCTATCTTGCGCAGTGCCACGTGTCTCCATCATAACGGAGATGCTAAAATACACTAGTGCCACGTGTTGCGATCTAACGGTGCCGACAATCACCCTCATGACGTCAATGTGACATCATCAATGATGTCATGAACAGTGCCATATCATCGGATAAGAATCTGAGCCGACGAATCAGCGCATGACACATGTCACTGTTCCAGAGTCGCGACGCCAAGTACTTCAGCATCGCGACGCTGGACCCCTATCCGCGCCTATAAATTCAGCTCAGAATTTCAGATTTTCTTGTACCTTCATCTCTGAATTCTCTGATGTAAACATGGAGTTCTCTTATTAGTTTCTTTAAATTTCAGGTTTGTAATAGTAATAGTAATTACTTTCTGTAATAGTAATAGTGCTTTTACTATTTGAATAGTAATAGTAATTTATTTTTTACTTTTTACTTTTTATAGTTTTACTATTCTACCATGAGGAGGTAACTTCCCCTGCTAGGGTGAAAAGTAATTCTTTTACTATTGCTATTTAGATTAATCTCCCTTAAATATAATAGATTCACCATTTAAAATTTGACTTAAAAAGGGATACCGCTATATTAGCTGGTTGGTTATTTAATTTAAACTGGTTAAACCTGACTAAGCAGGGATACCGCCAAATTGGTCGGTTGGTAATTAAATTTTGGTTCCGCCTTTATGGCTGGTTATTGTGATTCCTCCTATATGGCTGGTTCGACTTAATATTGACTTAATCAAGTTACCGCCTATATGGCTGGTTGGTATTATCATCACGAGTTAATATATTATATTAAGGGAGATATCTAAATAGTATATAGTAGAAGTTCATTCCTTTTACCTTAGCATTTTATTTTATTGCACTTTACTTTTCCGCATTTACTTTACCGCACTTACTTTCAGCATTTTTACTTTATGTCTTTTTCATTAGCTCTAGCTATGTGTCGTAACTAAGTTAGTATCTAGGGTTGTGATGAATTTCAATATAACCGATTTATAAGGGGTTAGATTATAGTTAGGGTAATTTAAAGATTTATTTATTGAGTCTTAATCTTAATGCTTTTTATTAACTGGTCATTAATAAAATTGGTTAGGTAAACTTAAAATGAAATAGACATATGGATTTTAAGTTTAAGACCTTAGACTCAATAGCCCACGATCTTCCTTGAGGATAGATAACCATTTAATAGTTTTCCTTACAGGATAGGAATATACCTGTCGGGCGGGGGTAGCCATAATTGGAACTTAATCTTAATGAATCTAGGTAATTTGATTGACATAGACATATGGTTCAATTGGATTATACTATGTATTTGTAATTGACCATCGGAATAGGCTTTTACATGATTTAGTGTTCCAGGTTAATAATCAATATATTACCCAACTATAAGATAACCACTTCATCTTTTAAATAATATTGGAATTAATCACAACCCTGGATAGTTTTTATAAATTTGAATTTTTCTCAACTTACTTTTACGCAATTTTATGTACTTGTTTTTAAATTTAGAATCATCACCATTTCAAATCAATCAATCAAACAACCTGTTAGATACTAGTAATCATTTGGCCCCACAAAATTGATAACAAAAGCTTTTAAGTCCTCGTAGGATCGATACTTTTTATACTACTTGAACGATACGTGCGCTTGCGTTATACGCGTGTGTAAGCACCGGTCAAGTTTTTGGCGCCGTTGCCGGGGACTTATTTATCGTTCATTATTAGTTTACGGGTTAGATTCGTTACTTGTATCTAATTTTTCTTTTTACTTATTGTTTTCGTTTTCATGTATTTCAGGTTCTCAGATACTTAATGAGACGAACCAGAAGCTTTGAAATCCGACCGCTTGACCCAGAGATTGAAAGAACTATCAGACAGTTGAGAAGGGAAAGACGAGAAGGCCAAGAAGCAATTGTTAACATGGAACCTGAACCTTTGGAGGTTGCACCACCAATTCCCATTCGAGACAGAACCATTCCGATGGTAGATGGCCTCATTTCATGTATTACACTTCCTCCCTTACCAGCAAATGCAGGTGATATCAAAACTTGCATTCAGATGATTCAGCAGTCAGTTCAGTTTGGGGGGAATGCAACTGAAGATCCTAATGCCTACATCAACAACTTCCTGGAAGTTTGCGGCATTTTCAATTACAACCGAGGAGCTGAAAAAGCTATAAGACCGCGAGTTTTCCCATTTTCCTTGAAAGACAGACCAAAAGCTTGGCTACATTCACTACCAGCTGGATCCATCACAACTTGGAACACTCTAGCCACCAAATTCCTTGCAAAATACTTTCCACCAGCCAAAACAGCAAAACTGAGGAATGACATCACATCTTTTGTACAACAAGATTCAGAATCCATGTACGAAGCTTGGGAAAGATACAAAGATCTGCTCCGTAAATGTCCTCACCATGAGATTCCAAAATGGCTTCAAGTCAAAACTTTCTATAATAGACTTTCTGGACTGATGAGAACCACAGTTGATGCTGCTGCTGATGGAGCTTTGATGGCCAAATGAGAAGATCAAGCTTGGGATCTAATTGAAGAAATGGCCAGGAAACAATTCCTTGTGGCCAACAAAAAGGAGCTTGATTCAAAGAATTGCAGGAATTTATGAGGTTGGAGCCAATTCCGCAGTCAGTGCCAAGCTGGATCAGATATGCAAATTCATGGAGACTCTCAACACTCAAAACAACATTGGAGCCACAAGTTCATCATATGGAGGAGCACCAGAGCAAAACCAACTTGAAGAAACAGTTAATTATGTCAACAATTTCAACAGACAGTGAAACAATCCATATTCCAACACCTACAACCCAGGGTGGAGGAATCATCCAAATTTTTCATGGAACAACAATTCAGGGCAAAAGAACAATCCACCACCTGGATTCCAGCAACAGAACTTTCCACCACCTGGATTCCAGCAACAGAACTTTCCACCACCTGGATTTCAACAACAGAACAAATGACAGGAGTATGAAAAAGAACCAGTAATGGCAGAAGTGCTAGCTCAGTTGAAAAGATTTGAAGCTATATTCCAAAGCCAATCCGCTTCTATCAAAGCACCGGAGAATCAAATTGGACAACTGGCCAATGCTCAGAGTTACAGACCACCAGGAAATCTTCCCAGCAATACAGAAACAAATCCAAGAAACATGGGGAAGGAGCAGTGTCATGCCATTATGTTAAAAAGTGGTACTGAAATCAACAAATATGTTGGAATCAAGGCAACAATTGAAGAAATTCCAAAAGAAGCAGAGCAACAAATGGAGGAAAAAGACATTCTATTCATGAAAATGGAGATTGGGATATTACGAGACAGTAGTATTGACAGAAGAATGCAGCGCAATCATTCAAAGGAAACTTCCCCCGAAGTTGAAAGATCCTGGTAGTTTCACCATTCCTTGCATCATAGGAGAACATAACTTCGGTAAGGCTTTGTGTGATTTAGGTGCAAGTGTTAATTTAATGCTTTTTTCTATTTACAGGAAATTGCAAATTGGAGAAGCAATGCCTACCTCAGTCTCACTGCAACTTGCTGATCGAACGCTCGTATTTCCAAGAGGTGTAGTTGAAAATGTGCTGGTCAAAGTTGACAAACTTATTCTCCCAGCAGATTTCATCATCCTTGACATGGAAGAAGACGCAGATGTACCGATCATCCTTGGGAGACCATTCTTGGCTACAGGTCGGACCATTATTAATGTACAGAAATGAGAACTAACCATGAGGGTACATGACCAAGAAGTAACATTCAATGTTTTCAAAGCCATGAATTTCTCAGATGATGAAAAGAAGGAGGAATGTTTCAAACTTGATGTGATACACAGTATCATCCAGAACTCTGATGCAAAACAAAGTTTTACTAACAAATTTAAGGCATGTCAATCGCCTATAGAGACTGAAGAAAATGCTTATTGTGCACTCGAAAAGCCAAGTCTTGCCCTACAAACAGCTGAATGTACTGTTAAACAAATCAAGGATGAAATTATTCTCATGGAAGCCAACATCACGGTAGTCAGGTCCATTCCTAATCACCAAGGTTTTACCAGACAGAGATGTTGAGATACATGATCCCGACTCCAAGAAAACATTCAAGGTTAAAAATAAGCGTGTCAAACACTACTGGGGAGAATCATTTGTGCAACGAAAAGAAAGTGTCACACTTTCAGATCCAGCATAACATTTAGGCAGTCACGTCTGGCTGAAGACATTAAATTTAGCGCTAGCAGAGAGGCAACCCATGCAATTTGTTGTAATTTCTGTTTTGTGTATACATATTGTAGAATTTTTTTTAATTTTGTGTGTTAGTTTTTCAGGTAAAAGCACAAAATGAGCATTTTAAGACAGAAGGAATGGTGTTTGGAGATCGCAAAAATCAAAGATAAATCATGAGTGATGGCTGAGTAAGGAATGCAATTCTTGAGATGCATCCTCATAAATTTATACTAGCGAAAGGCGTATTGAGTACATAATTCTGTTGCCTTAATTATTGCTTTGATTTGATTTTCTTTTGATTTTATCTTTATTTTCGCCGATAAGATTTATACTTTTTGACTTTTCACGATTTATTTTAACGTTCTTCTAATAATTGTCATTTGGCAGATACTAGTGCAATTATTACTCACCCATTTCAGGTTTTATAAATTTAGCTCGTCATTTCTCTCTTCGACACATCCAAATACACATCTAAACAAAAGAGAGAAAATGGAAGCAACTTCACAGCAGCGAATCAAGCGTATTTGTGTTTTATGTGGATCCAATTCTGGTAACAAACCAGAATTCATTGAGGCTGCGAAGGAATTGGGGCGAGTCATAGCGGAATGTAATATGCACCTAGTATATGGCGGCGACAATCTCGGATTGATGGGAAGCATTTCAAAAGCCGTTCAGGACGGTGGCAGACATGTTTTGGGAATCATCCCAAAACCTTTGGCGGACGAACACTTAATCAGACAAACAAATGGAGATGAACGCATCGTACCTGGAATGCCCGAACAAATTCATGAAATGATCAATACTGCAGATGCGTTTATTGCGTTGCCAGAAGGGCTTGGGATGTTTGAGGAAATGTTTACTGTAGCATCATGGGTGCACTTAAATATTCATCAGAAGCCCATTGGGTTACTTAACATCGGGCATTTGTCTTGCGGAAGCCAAAAGACAGAAGTTTGTCCCCAAAATCGTACAAGATATCTTCCTGACTGCGACAAAGGCCGAAGAATTGATTGACCAAATCCTTGCCTTTGAACCAAAAATCAATCCCATTCTTTCCAAGTTGGACCTGTCAGACAGCGATCGTGGTAAGAAGCGTAAATTGTTTATAGATCTTAATCGGTAGATTTTCTGTGTTTCAGCTAACCAGGTACGATCTTTTTAACTCTTCTTCTATTTTTTAAGACATTGAGGACAATGTCTCATTTAGGTTTGGGGGAGGGAATTAGTTGATCAATACCTTGTGTGTAGTTTGTGTTTTGTTTTTTTTAGGCCAATTTTTTTTTTAGAAAAATAAAAAAAAATTGAAAATTTTGCAAAAATTACAAAAATATTTTGCATTTTTTGTGTGTTCTGACTTAAAAGGTGAAATTGGTGAGAGATAGCCGAGTAAGGAGTTTCCACTCCTGAGACGTATTTCAAACCTATTTCGAAACAAGTTAATTTTTGTTTATTTCCTTTTGAATTATTTAATTTGTAAATTCTCCATAAAACTGATTAAAATAGATCTTCATATGCTTAGTTGGTGATGAGTGGTATTTATACCACTATTTCCCACTCATTTGACCTAATGTTTTGTATTGTTTCTCGAGTTTTATGAACGTTTTGATGTGTTTTGTTGTTATTTTGCAGATAAATAAAGTTTGGACAGCACTGGAGGCAATTTGGGGCAAAACTGGACAAAAATGCACCAATTGAAAAATTTCAGTCTTCAGCGCGTCGCGACGCTGGAGCCTTGCGCGCCGCGACGCCCAGCATGCACCGAAGTTGCTAAAATGCGTCGTGGTCAACGGGTTAACAAGTTGAAAAGTTTGACTTTGCTAACGTGCGCCGTGCCACGTGTCACCATCACAACGGAGATGCTAACGTGCGCCGTGCCACGTGTCAAGATCTCACTGCTTGGACGGCCACCGCCTCACGTGTCATGCCACGTGTCGCCACATCATCGTCCACATCAGCAGCCACGTCAGCAAGTCAACCGAGTCAACGTGCCACGTCATCATCAGCCAATCACAGCGCGCCACGTGTCAAGCTCTCATTCGTCCGACGACCGCCGCCCCACGTGTCATGCCACGTGTCGCCACATCATCACCATGACGCAAGCAATGACGTCATGAACAGTTGATACGTCAGCATGACGTAAGCGATGACGTCATGAACAGTGCCACATCATCGGATCAAATTTGAGTCAACCAACCAGCGCGTGACATATGTCACTGTAGCGCGCGGCGCGACGCGCAGCGAGCGTCGCGACGCGCATACCCCATCCGCGCCTATAAATAGAGGGCGACGGTTCAATTCTTGGTGTACCATTTTCTCTCCCAAATCCTATGTAATTAGGGAGTTTCTCTCTCTCAAAGTTTCTTTTATTAAAGTTTTGTAATTTTTAATTACTTTTTGTAATAATAATAATTTACTTTCTTTATTTTACAGTTTTTACTACTTATTATGAGGAGGTAACTTCCTTCTGTTAAGGTAAAAGGTAATTCTTTTACTATTACTTTTTAGATAATTCTCCCATAATTATAATATATTCAAGTTTTAAATTGGACTTAATCAGGATACCGCCAGATTGGTCGGTGATTAATAAAATTTATATTCCGCCTTTATGGCTGGTTTATTTTCTGTTCCGCCTATATGGCTGGTTTAATTTCAGTTCCGCCTTTATGGCTGGTTTATTTTCATTCCGCCTATATGGCTGGTTATTTTGATATTTCGCCTTTATGGCTGGTTATTTCTAAAATGATTCCGCCTCTATGGCTGGTTGTTTTTTAAATTAATTAAATCAAAATACCGCCTATATGGCTGGATGAAAATAATCTGCAAAGTTTATATTATATTATGGGAGAAATCTAATTAGTATATAGTAGAAGTAATTCCTTTTTACCTTAGCAATTTTATTTTAATTTACTTTCAGCAGTTATTTTACTACATTTACTTTATGCAATTTTATTTTAAGTCTTTTAAGTTTTTAGCCCTAGTTATGTGTCGTAGCTAAATTAGTTATCTAGGGTTGTGATGAATTTCAATTTAACTGGTTTATAAGGGTTAGATTATAGTTTGGGTAATTTAAAGATTTATTTATTGAGTCTTAATCTTAAAGCTTTTTAATTAACTGGCCATTAATTAAATTGATTAGGTAAACTTAAAATGAACTAGACATAGGGATTTTAAGTTTAAGACCTTAGACTCAATAGCCCACGATCTTCCTTAAGGATAGATAACCCTTTTAATAGATTTCCTTACAGGATAGGAATATACCTGTTAGGCGGGGGTAGCCATGATTGGAACTTGAACTTAATGAATCTAGGTAATTTGGTTGACATAGGAATATGGTTCAATTGAATTATACTAGATATTTGTAATTGACCATCGGAAGAGGCTTTTACATAAGTAGTGTTCCAGGTTAATAAATTAATATATTACCCAAATATAAGATAATTACTTCATCTTTTAAATAATATTGAAATAAATCACAACCCTGGATAGTTTTTAATATTGAATTTCTTTAAAATCTACTTTTTAGCAATTTAGTTATTTGTCTTTAAATTTAGAATCGTCGCTATTCCAAATCAATCAAACAACTTGTTAGATACTGGTAATCATTTGGTCCAATAAATTAATAACAAAAAGGTTTTAAGTCCTCGTGGGATCGATACTTTTTATACTACTTGAACGATACGTACGCTTGCGTTATACGTGTGTGTTTACGCCGGTCAGTTGGCAGGTATTATCAACATGCATAGTAACATATGGACATGAGCTGTAATTGAAAAGATTGTAATATTCAGTGCTATAGTTTAATTGGATAAAACATCTCGAAAAGTGATGGAGTAAAAAAAAAAACGTCTGAGATCCGGTTTATTAAGTCTGTAAGGGTGTTTTAACACCTAGTGCCCTAAAACCAACTGGTTTGGGAGTCACTGGCCTAAAGCTCGCTACATGGATCAAGGATGTTGCAAAAATATATATATCTGAAGTCTGGGTAACTAAGTCCATAGGGGTGTTTTAACACCTAGTGCCCTAAAACAAACTGGTTTGGGAGTCACCGACCCAAAGCTCGCTACATAGACAGAAGGTATTGTATATAAATAAAAATTCAAAAAAAAAAAAAAAATCAAAGAAAAAATCAGAAAAATCAGAAAAATTATTCCATCACTGCAAAAAGGTGTGAAATCTGAAAGAACTTTAGGACAAAAATATTACCCTCTTATCAACTGCACTTATAACTGTTATGGGCAAAAATGAGTTGATTAATATTTTACTGGCTGTGAATATGGAGAATGGTAAATATAATCGGATAATTTACTTATTTAGTAATTTAGAATGAAACAAAACAACTAGTAACTTGGAGTAGAAGTTTCATCTGAATAGTCACTGATTTCTTTATTCTATTTTCTCTTGTCTTTTTGTTTTTATGTGCATTAGTTTTAACTAACTTTTTACTTTTGTAAAATGTTTGTGGTATCATTGCTGTAACCCTCACGAGACTATAACTCGTCCACTAGGGACACCTAGGGGTTTAAAGGCTTGTTACATACGCTAAATGCAACCGTGATCCCTACGAAAGTGGCTTAGCTTAATTTTATTTTTATGTTATTTTATTTTCTGTTTTGCTCGAGGACTAGCAAAATGTTAGGTTTGGGGGTGTGATGAGTGGTATTTACATCACTATTTCCCACTTATTTAACCTAATATTTTGTATAGTTTCTTGAGTTTTATGAATATTTTGATGTGTTTTGTGTTATTTTGTAGATAAATAAAGTTTCTGAGCATTCTCGAGGTGATTTTGGGCCAAAACAGACAAAACTGGACAAAAAGGGCATTTTAGTCATTTTAGCATCGCGACGCCCAGAACTTTAGCGTCGCGAATCCCAGCATGCGCCGAACCTGCTAACGTGTGTTGTATGCCATGTGTCAGAATCTGATTGGTTTGACTTGCTAACATGCGCCGATCATGCTATCTTGCACCGTGCCACGTGTTGCCATCACAACGGAGATGCTAAAATACGCCGGTGCCACGTGTCGCGATCTAAAAGTGTCGACAATCACCCTCATGACGTCAGTGTGACGTCATCAATGATGTTATGAACAGTGCCACATCAACGGATAAGAATCTGAGCCGACGAATCAGCGCGTGACACGTGTCACTGTTCCAGAGTCGCAATGCCAAGAACTTCAGCATCGCGACGCTGGACCCCTATCCACGCTTATAAATTCAGCTCAGAATTTCATATTTTCTTGTACCTTCATCTCTGAATTCTCTGATGTAAATATGGAGTTCTCTTCTTAGTTTCTTTAAATTTCAGTTTTGTAATAGTAATAGTAATTACTTTCTGTAATAGTAATAGTGCTTTTACTATTTGAATAGTAATAGTAATTTATTTTTTACTTTTTACTTTTTATAGTTTTACTATTCTACCATGATGAGGTAACTTCCCTCTACTAGGGTGAAAGGTAATTCTTTTACTATTGCTATTTAGATTAATCTCCCTTAAATATAATAGATTCACCATTTAAAATTTGACTTAAAAAGGGATACCGCTATATTGGCTGGTTGGTTATTTAATTTAAACTGGTTAAACCTGACTAAGCAAGGATACCGCTAGATTGGTCGGTTGGTAATTAAATTTTGGTTCCGCCTTTATGACTGGTTATTGTGATTCCGCCTATATGGCTGGTTGGACTTAATATTGACTTAATCAGGTTACCGCCTATATGGCTGGTTGGTATTATCATCACGAGTTAATATATTATATTAAGGGAGATATCTAAATAGTATATAGTAGAAGTTAATTCATTTTACCTTAGCATTTTATTTTATTGCAATTTACTTTTCCGCATTTACTTTACCGCACTTACTTTCAGCATTTTTACTTTATGTCTTTTTCATTAGCCCTAGCTATGTGTCGTAACTAAGTTAGTATCTAGGGTTGTGATGAATTTCAATATAACCGATTTATAAGGGTTAGATTATAGTTAGGATAATTTAAAGATTTATTTATTGAGTCTTAATCTTAATGCTTTTTATTAACTGGCCATTAATAAAATTGTTTAGGTAAACTTAAAATGAACTAGACATATGGATTTTAAGTTTAAGACCTTAGACTCAATAGCCCACGATCTTCCTTGAGGATAGATAACCCTTTAATAGATTTCCTTACATGATAGGAATATACCTGTCGGGCGGGGGTAGCCATAATTGGAACTTAATCTTAATGAATCTAGGTAATTTGATTGACATAGACATATGGTTCAATTAGATTATACTAGGTATTTGTAATTGACCATCGGAAGAGGCTTTTACATGATTTAGTGTTCCAGGTTAATAAATCAATATATTACCCAACTATAAGATAACCACTTCATCTTTTAAATAATATTGGAATTAATCACAACCCTGGATAGTTTTTATAAATTTGAATTTTTCTCAACTTACTTTTACGCAATTTTATGTACTTGTTTTTAAATTTAGAATCATCGCCATTTCAAATCAATCAATCAAACAACCTGTTAGATATTAGTAATCATTTGGCCCTATAAAATTGATAACAAAAGCTTTTAAGTCCTCATGGGATCGATACTTTTTATACTACTTGAACGATACGTGCGCTTGCGTTATACGCGTGTGTAAGCACCGGTCAATTGGCTTATAACTGTCTGCCACAGATTGTGTTTCTAAAATAATAAAATCCACAAGATATATGAATTTATCGATTTGAAATAACACATCTTCCATAATTCCTTTTGGTACCTTAACTGATCTATCGGCAAGTAAAATGGTAGTTCAGATTGGTTTCATCTCACCAATATTAAGTTATTGGTAAACAAAAATAGTAGTATATTTACACTAGCTCCAAGATCAAGCAAAGCATTTTCAATGTTTTGATTTCCAATAATTGGACAACTAGGGTCTTTGTATTTTAATGCATTATTGGTTAAGATAATGGAAGTTACATTTTCAGTTAGAAAAGCTTTCTTTCTTACCCTGTGTTTTCTTTTAATGGTGCACAGATCTTTCATAAATTTGGCATATGATGGTAGCTGTTTAATGACATCTAACAAATGGATATTGACCTTTACCTGTTTCAATATTTAATAAATCTCCGGAGGATGGTTCAATTTCTTTGTTTTTAATGCTTGAGGAAGTTGAGGTGAATGAGAAAAGCTGTTATTATCGACGACATGTAATGGCTCATCAACCCATTCTTTACCCTTTGATCCTGCTTTTTCCTCAGTTTCACGAGGTTCAAAAATAGGTCTGTGGATAGTCTTACCACTACAAAGAGTAATAATAGATTTGACTTGGTCTAAGTGTTGACTTCCAGAACTACCCTCGTAAGGGTTTTGTTGACTCTTGGGATTTGACTAAGGTTGTGCAGAAAACTTACATTTTTCTTTAATGGCCAAAGCAGATGTGATTTTATCAAAAGTTTCCTTTAAATCATTCATCATTTGCGCATTTTGGTTATTGATGGTTTCTTGTTTTTCCATGAATGCACTCAAGTTATCTTCAATGGTTTTCTTAGGTGGTGTGACATATGGTGCATAATTCTGGGAATTTCGAAAATTCTGGTGAAATTGAGGAGGTTGGTGTGAAGGTTATGCTTGGTTATCATTCCTTCAATTAAAGTTTGGATAGTTTCTCCAACCAGGATTATAGGTCTTTGATTATAGGTTTGGATTTGGTCTATTGAATGTGTTTATTGAACTGACCTGGTCATGGAGACAATTTTTCAGGGCTGGTACGGACGGGCAAACTTCCATGACATGTTTGTTTGAACTACAAATTTGACATATGATTTCCTAAACTGACTTGACATGATCCCTCTTCCCTATTTCTAAAGCCTCAATTTTTTAGAGAAAAATGCATACTTAGCAGCAAGGTCATGGTCTTCTCTAAGGTTAAACATACCTCAACCAGATGGTTGTGGTTTAACATATGACTCATATGTACCAATTGTATCCCATTATTGTGTATTCTCATTTATGTGCTCTAGGTAATCTAGTTCATCTCCGTGATCTTTATCCCTAAACTCACCATTACACATCATCTCCACTACTTATCTACCTTAGGGTGTTAAACTCTCATAGTATTGGGCAACTAACCTCCATGTTTCAAACCCATGATGTGGAAAAATATTTAACATTTCTTTATACCTCTCCCAATATTGGTAAAGTGTTTCCCCCGACTCTTGTGTGAATGTTGTGATTCTTCTCATAGAGAAATTTTTCCTATGATGGGAAAGAACTTTTTAAGAAACTGCTCTTGTAAATCATCTCATGTTCTAATAGATCCTGACCTAAGGTTTTGTAGCTCAATTTTAGCTTTATCCTTTAATGAAAAGGGAAAAAACTTTAACCGAATTATATTCATGCTACAATTTTAGTTTGTGCAAGTGTTACATAATTCTTCAAACTCTCTTAGGTGCTGATAAGGGTTCTCTGATTCTAGACCGTTGAATGTGGGTAAAAGATTGATGACATTTGATTTAAAATTGAAGCGTGCTGCTTCTGGCGGAAAGATAATGCAAGATGGTGATCCTGACCTAGTGGGATTCATGAATTGCATGAGTGTCCTAGGGTGATTATGATCTCTATGCTGAGACTCATTTTCTTTCTGATTAATTAGATTTTCAACTCGAGCATGTGGATTTTCAATTTGATTTTCAGCCATTCTTACAAACAATGAAGTTGATGAAAACTCTCTTTTTAATCTACCACTAGATGTTCGAGACCAGTGGTTCATGCAACTTTATAAACAAACTTAATCTAAAAATATGAAACTTCAAAAATAGATAAACGAAATACAGATACAATAATTTAGATATAAAAACGTCCTCTAACCCTCGACAATTCCGATCTCAATTGAATTTCTCGTTCGTTTTCTCAATCTCTTGAATTATGTTTTTGTGAAGATTTATGAGAGCATCTCTATATGGGGATGGTTCGAAAAATTCTTTAATGTACAACAAACACCTTTTAAGTTGATTTTTTATTTTCTGTAACCAAGAAAAATTAAGAATAAAGTCTCTCTATATGTGGGATTTCTGGGATAGGGTTCATCAATAATTAATCAGTACAGTTTGGAACTACACAAATAAATGAAAAGAATAGGAAAATAAGATGCAAAATTTAAATAAAAAAAACAACGAAATAAAAATAAAGAAAAGAAAAGTAGAAAAAGAAGATGTTAATAAATATTCTATTTACTAAATAATACTTCCACGGCAACGGAGCCAAAAACTTGACATGCTCAAAAAGTGGTCTTTTACTCCCAAGTATAAGAGTGTCGAAGTAATAAAAAAAACCCATGAGTCCAGGGTCGATCCACAGATAAGAGATTTAGCAAAGTAGAATAATAAACAGTGTGAGAATGAAAAGTTGCTTTGTTGAAGTAGTTAGAGGATTTTAGGTTGGAATACAATAACAGAAGGAAATGCTGGAGTTATGGGATCCACTTTTAGTCTTTTATACATTTAGAAATCTCATTTTATCATAATTTGTATATTGTCATTTTTACCCAGTTAATTTATTACAGGAATTAATTATGCAAATAAAAAGAACCAGCCATAAAAGCGGTAGTCATTTCTGTCAATAATTAGTCCTACCAAGGTACTAAACATGCCAAAAACATAAAACCAACCATAAAGGCGGTGATATCATTTGTCTATGACAAGTCCTACCAAGGTACTTAATTATTCCAAAATTCTATAAAACCAGCCATATAGGTGGTGGAAAGATAAAACTAGCCATAAAGGTGGTAGACAAATAAAACCAGCCATAAAGGCGGTATAAAGATAAAAGCAGCCACAAATGCGGTATAAAGATAAAAGCAGCCATAAAGGCGGTATAAAGATAAAAACAACCATAAAGGCGGTTTAAAGATAAAACCAGCCACAAAGACAGTATAAAGATTGGCAATAATTAATCTAGATTTAAATCAAATTTTAATCATTAGATTTCAGTTTATTTATTATAATAAAAGTTAGTTTAGTCTATGTTCTCATTATAAAAGCTTCACCCATACTCCAGCAGAAAAGAAATTAGCTACTCATTTTGTAATAAAACATATTCGTACTTTTATTATTGAAAGAAAAAGACATTACAAAAAGCTTTAAGTAAATAAACAAACAAGACACTATCTCTCCAAGAATTACAGAGGAATCAAGAAAGAAAGTATGAAAATGTCTAATGTCAGACACTCTTATTTATAGGAACTTCGCCACCCAGACCAGAGAATGCATGTTGTGGACATGCGTCAGAGAATGGTGAAGCCACTTTAGGGACACGTGTCAGAGAATGGAGAAGCCACGTTGTAGGACACGTGTCGTGATGCAAAGGTTCCACGTGTCACAACGTGCTTGCAGAATTTACGACGTGCTTGCAGAATTTATGACGTGCTTGTAGAATTTACGACGTGCTTGCAGAATTTATGATGTGCTTGAAGAATTATATTTTTCATGTCTAATTTGTCCCGTCGAGCTTCCGAACAGTATTTTTCTTGACAAAAACATAAAATAACATAGTAAAAGCACTCAAAGCATAACTTTAAAATATTATTTAATAAATGTGTCAATTTAAGGGATTAGTGAAACTATAAGTGTAAAATGATTAACTTATCATATAATAAATATGCATTTTTAGTATTCATCAATCAAAATCCACCTAATGAAAGCACCAAAAATTTCTTTACAGATCACAGTGTTGTTGTACAAATTAACTATGTGACAAAGGAGATTGCTATCTTATCATTTGTGATTAGATCATCTTAGATATATAAATGATAGGAGGTCCCTATGATTAGTTCCTGGATTGAGAATGATATGAGACAGTATCAGTCCACAAAGGATTAATCATTAAATATCCCTAGTCAGAGTATTATAGAGATTGGACATCGGTAATGCGTAAAACACTAGTATTGCACTTGTACACGTTGTGAGGGCATAACGGGCATAGTTCTCATATATTTAAGTATTGGATACTTATGCAAGTGTAGTAGGAGGTTGTGTTTCACCGATAGTACGGGAAAAATAGCTTCGCTCTGGATAGACCCCCTCGGAATCCCATTGGTAGTATGACTATGTGTCTATGGGAGTCCGAAATCAGGGTAGGTGTATTTGGTCTTAAACTGAGACTTGCACCGCTAATACTTACGACAATCAATATACTTTGGTTGAGGTCGTCCAGTGCTTTAACCGGTTCTGTCTACGCTAATACTGGGTATATTGAGAATCGTAGAGTATTGGGTGTGATGTCAAGACGGAAGTATCACTCCAGTCATAGTGGAGATGATGTCACGTAGGATACGGTATTAGTGGTCTTAAGTGTTGCGCGGCCATCGGGATATTATGACTAGGTCATGTATATCCGATTATAGAGACTAGTTACCAGACATCCGACATGTGCTTCGTACGAGGCAGACACGACTCCAGCCCCAGGCCTAGCACGTGACCATCCGATACTAGATCGATATCCACTATACGATGTATACTACGCCTGATATAGATCACATATTCCTGTAAGGATATTCCGGAGAATTGGGTAGGCATGGCGCTTTGCTAAAAGCCATCCTTGTCTTGTGAATCGGTAAAAGGTAGTACTTGGTACTTACGTGTTCGGATAGTCCGACGACCGTATTTACTGCCAACATATCCGGAGATCTCATGGGTCGCTTCCCAATGATTCACCGATGATGTATGACTCGCACTTTAATTAATCTGGGATTAATTTGATGAGAGAGAAAATTAATCTGGGATTAATTACGGAGATATTTTATCTAGGATAAAATATCGTCTAAAGAGAGAGAACGCGATTAATTTGGAATTAATCGGTAAAATAAATTTAATAGTTAAATTTGATTTTTCTATTTTATTTATTCGAATGGGCTAAAACTAATATATCGGATATATTAATATGAATTGGATTTCATTACGAAATAAAGTCAGACTTTAATATGAACGAACGAATTAATTTAGAATTAATTCGTAAACGACGTTCGTAATATATTTGCGAGGCATCGATATTTAATTAAATTAGATTTAATTATTTAACGACGGAAGTTCGTTTAATCGGATTAAACGATATCGAGCCGCGGCAAATGTTCGTAGAGATATTTGAATTTTGAATTCAAATATGTGGGGCCCATGTGTGGTTGGTGTACCTACCACCTAACTACCTTGTTTCACTTTTGGAAAACCATTTACCCACACCTACCAAGTTTAGGGTAAAAGGTGAAATGTTTTTACCTAAAGTATATAAACAAAATCTCTCTCTACACTTTGGTAATTCATTATTATTCATTAGATGAATTTTTTGAAAACCCTAGACAACTCTCTCTCTCCCATTTCTCTCTTCAAAGTCACGCCCAAGGGGCTGCTGGACTGCCTCAAATGGCGTCAATGATGGAGGATTTTTTTGTGGATTTTGTGGCAAGATCCAAGTGCTAGTACACTTCTAAGAGGCATACGAAGGTGTTAGGGAAACCCACCCATGAGCCGGGAATCATTCGACGAAGATTTGGAGCTCAAATTCTCAGTTCAAAACTGAAAACAGTGAGCAGTGGACTGGTTCATTAGGCGCCACTTTGATGGAAGGAAAACAAGTTTTGTTCTTCATCAAATCGTCTCAACCGATCGATGTGAGTATTCTGCTACCTCCTTTGATGTGTTCACACATATTTTCATGCTTGTTATGATCTTGGGACCTAGAATAAAACCAACAGTTGTTCCTAGAACAAATCGCTCCCTTTCCTATCCCCGGCTAGCACTATTCTACTTCTACCCAATTACATAATACAATAATAGAAACCTCATTAACATTGAGGGCAATTAGGTGAGAAGAGAATACAAAGAGATAATAAGATATAAGGCTGGACACGCAGGTCGAATTTATAAATTCTAATTTTACAATAATTTCCAAAATTACCCTTTCCTTTCTAATATCCATCCGATATATGTTAATCAATCAACACATCCATATATTAATTCATAGCATGCAATTCAACCAATCTAATCCAATTAATTAGTCTTTGAATTATGTGATCATCCAATGTTCAAACAACGATTTGATTTTGCACGAGTCCAACTCGTTTGAGAATAAGTACTCAAAGTATAAATTCTTGAATTATATCGAACTACTCGTTAAATCTAATTTAAGTCGTGTTCAATAACTAATGCGCTTTAACGACTTAGATTCCAAATCTAATCTTATTGGGTCTCAAAGTCCAACTAACATCCAATGTTCGTTTAATTAAAGTCCGATGGGCTTTCAATTGATTTCATAAGGCATGGACTTTGGTCAATATGGGTCAAACCCAATTACCAAGCCCAATTAAGGAATCACCCTCATTGTCATAAAACCATTGTCAAGCCCATAAGGCCCAATTAAACTTTAAAGCCCATTTATTACATTTGGACTTAATGGAATGATTTAGGCCCAATTTGGATCCAATCCAATTGGCCTAAACCATCTTGGCCCAACCAAGCCCATTATGCCCAAATATAATAATTTCAAGCCTAATTCAAATTTTAAGTCCATTAACCAAATTTTAAAATTCCAAATTTTATAACTTAATTAATTAAAGTGTAATACATCAATTAATTAACTAAATTAATATTTCCAAAATACAATTTAACCAATTAATTATGTATCTAATTGTTCAATTATTGTCCAACAATTTTTGAATCAAAATCAAGACCAATACATGCTCTATAGATCTCGGCCAAGGTGAGGTTTTTAGTCCGATTTCGTTTTTCAATCCGATCAAATTACAATTCGACTTTTCCATTCGTTTCAACTCATCCAATGATCATCAAAACAAAATTTACCAAGAGCCTAGGGTATCTTAAGCATCCGACCAAGCCATAAAGTGGGGCAAATTTTGATCCAATCACAATTTGTTGAAATTGATCCAATCACATCTCATTTCATCAACATACAAGCATACTCAACCCGATTAAACGAACTTCCGTCGTTAAATAATTAAATCTAATTTAATTAAATATCGATGCCTCGCAAATATATTACGAACGTCGTTTACGAATTAATTCTAAATTAATTCGTTCGTTCACATTAAAGTCCGACTTTAATTTCGTAATGAAATCCAATTCATATTAATATATCTGATATATTAATTTTAGCCCATTCGAATAAATTAAATAGAAAAATCAAATTTAACTATTAAATTTATTTTACCGATTAATTCCAAATTAATCGCGTTCTCTCTCTTTAGACGATATTTTATCCTAGATAAAATATCTCCGTAATTAATCCCAGATTAATTTTCTCTCTCATCAATTAATCCCAGATTAATTAAAGTGCGAGTTATACATCATCGGGGAATCATGGGGAGCGACCCATGAGATCTCCGGATATGTTGGTAGTAAATACGGTCGTCGGACTATCCGAACACGTAAGTACCAAGTACTGCCTTTTACCGATTACAAGACAAGGTTGGCTTCTAGCAAAGCGCCATGCCTACCCAATTCTCCGGAAATATCCTTACATGAATATGTGATCTATATCAAGCGTAGTATATACATCGTATAGTGCATATCGATCTAGTATCGGATCGTCACGTGCTAGGCCTGGGGCTGGAGTCGTGTCTGCCCCGTACGAAGCACATGTCGGATGTCTGGTAACTAGTCTCTATAATCGGATATACATGACCTAGTCATAATATCTCGATGGCCGCGCAGCATTTAAGACCACTAATACCGTATCCTACGTGACATCATCTCCACTATGACTGGAGTGATACTTCCGTCTTGACATCACACCCAATACTCTACGATTCTCAATATACCCAGTATTGGCGTACACAGAACCGATTAAAGCACTGGACGACCGCAACCAAAGTTTATTTATTGTCATAAGTATTAGCGGTGCAAGTCTCAGGTTAAGACCAAATACACCTACCCTGATTTCGGACTCCCATAGACACATAGTCATACTACCAATGGGATTCCGAGGGGTCTATCCAGAGCGAAGCTATTTCCCGTACTATCGGTGAAACACAACCTCCTACTACACTTGCATAAGTATCTAATACTTAAATATATGAGAACTATGCCCGTTATGCCCTCACAACGTGCATAAGTGCAATACTAGTCTTTTACGCATTACCGATGTCCAATCTCGATAATACTCTGATTAGGGATATTTAATGATTAATCATTTGTGGACTGATACTGTCTCATATCATTCTCAATCCCGGAACTAATCATAGGGACCTCCTATCATTTATATATCTAAGGTGATCTAATCACAAATGATAAGATAGCAATCTCCTTTGTCACATAGTTAATTTGTACAACAACACCGTGATCTGTACAAATAGTGACGTTATGGGTCATAATTGTCCAACAACAATCTGTTTAAATATCCATCCGCATATCGCGCCTTATGATGTTAAAGAAGCATGTTTAATGGTGTATAATGAGACCTTAACAAAGATAATAAATTGGTTTCCAATTTACGCGAAAAACCCTCAAAACATATTAAGCGTTTTTTCCTTCCATTGAGTGATTCTCACTCAAGATCCAAAGTTGGCATTGGTTTGTTGGCCAAAGTCAAGACCTTTGTCAATTGTGGATCTATTTGAATCATGAGAGTTTTGTTCAATATCGATGTCTTGTCCAAGTCGTGATTTGTTGGCCAAAGTCAAGATCTCTTCTTGTCCTTCGACATTGATTACGAAATTTTTCATGTCAATGGGTCCCGCTTAACTGGAATCATTAAGCTTGTTGTGCCAAAGCCAAGGCTTAGTTGATTCAGAGGAAACAGGTTAGAAAAATATATTGGATATATTGGCATATATATTGTATATATGTTTCGAACTTGGATGTCCACCTACCGGATCTAGGAATTGAATGAAATCCAATTGATCTTCGAGATCTACCTAGTTAACTTTCATACAGCTTATTGGCCAAAGTCAAGGTTGTGTGTTATTTAACGGGATCCTAGCCCACTAGGAAACTGGGTTTCCCGAGTACTCGAAAGAGGGTTAGAGGCTCGCCGAAAAATAGTGGGAGGCTAGTATTGAATTTACAATTTCATTCAGATACTTAGCTTTACGCGCTTTCAAATTATTTCGTCAAAATTATTTTATTAGTTGGACTAATATAATGTTATTTTTCTTGTAACATTTAGACTGTACCCAAATATCGTTGACTAGATAGTTTGACTATCGTAGTCAAGATGACAGGAAAGGGAAATATCTGAGACATTATCATGGACGAAAATGTCTTTAAGGGCACGAACTTTGCCGATTAGGAAATGAATCTGAGGATAGTCCGTGGAGCTGAGAGGCTGCTATACACTGTACAGATACCTCTTGGGCCTAAGCCCAAACCTGATGAGCTACTTGAGCTAGAGCTTTGGAAGACTCACAGCGATGATTGCGATACTGCTCAGTCAATTATTCTTGCTGCTATGACTCAGCATTTCTGTCGACAGAACAAGGACTTGGATTCTTATAACATGTTGGCGAGGTTGCGCAATCTTCACAGTTCTAACCGAAGGTCGCAAAGATATGAGTTAGTAAAGAAGCTCTTCCATTCACGTATGTCAGAAGGCATGTCTGTTAAGTCCCATGTGGCACAAATGATTGCTGACATAGATGAGCTAGCTGAGATGGGGATAGTCTTTGAGGCTGAGATTACCATAGATATGATCTTGCAATCTCTCCCCAAATCTGGAGACAGTTCATCATAAACTATAATTGGATAAACATTGATGATACTCTTGGAGAGTTGTTGTCGACTCTCAAGGAAGCTGAGAATGAGCTACTTAAGGGCAACAAGCGTTAGGTGCACTTTGCTTCGACATCTCAGGGACCGAGTGCTAGGCCCAAGGAAACTGGAGGTGTGAAGAAGAAGAAGTATAAAAGAAGGGCAGGGCCAAATCGTCAAGGCTTCTGGGAAGCCTAAGGACAAATCTCAGGATGTTTGCCTCCAGTGTGGCAAGCGGAGTCACTGGAAGCGTGACTGTCGCGAGTACAAGGTGCTTCAGAAGGAGATTAAAGCGGGCAAGGCACCAGCTTCAGGTATGTTTGTTATTGAAATAAACATGACTATTTCTATTTTTAAAAATTGGATTTTTGATTCTGGTTGTGGTACTCACATATGTAATAATCTGCAGGATCTGCGGATTAGCAGAAGACTGGCCTCAAGGGAGATTGATCTACGCATCGAAAATGGGGCACCAGTCGCCGTTTTGGCCGTTTGCACTTTTGTTTTGGAACTGCCCTCGGGGCATGTACTTAAACTTAATGACTGTTATTATGTACCTAGTTTGACTAGGAATATTATTTTTGTATCTATGTTAACCCAATGTGGGTATACTTTTATATTTCGGGAACATTGGGTGTTGCTTATCTAAAAATGATGTAGAAATTTGCACTGCTGTTGCAAATAATGGTCTTTATATTTTGAATATAAATCTATCTCCACCATATAATATAACAAACAAAAGGCTCAAAATGAGTAACAATGATGAAACTTATATGTGGCAATGTCGTCTGGGACACAAAAACAAGACTCACATATACACACTTATGAATAGTGGGTACTTGGACGGATTTGATCCAAATTCATATGACGTCTGCGAATCTTGCTTATTAGGCAAAATGCCTAAATCACCTTTTAGGGGTAAAGGTGAACGTGCCACCGAACTGTTAGCCCTCGTTCATAGTGACGTATGTGGGCCCATGTCTAGCCAGGCTAGAGGTGGATACGAATATTTCGTAACCTTTACGGATGATACATCACGTTATGGTTATGTGTATCTTATGAGACACAAGTCGGAAACTTTTGAGAAATTCAAAGAGTTTCGACACGAAGTTGAAAAACAGACCGATAAGAGTACTAAGACATTACGGTTGGGCCATGGTGGTGAATACTTGAGCAATGAGTTTATAGATTACCTTAAAGAATATGGTATTCTTTCACAGTGGACTCCATCTGGAATACCGTAATTAAACGGTGTGTCCGAACGGAGAAACCAAACTTTGTTGGACATGGTTAGGTCTATATGATGAGTCGCACTGAGCTACTTGTTTCCTTCTGGGGATATGCATTGAACAGTGCAATTCTTATTTTGAATAAGGTTCGTCAATGTTTGTACAACAGACACCATATGAGATATGGACAGGAAAGAAACCGGGTTTCTCATTCCTAAAGATTTGGGGATGCTAGGCATAAGTCAAACGTTAGGAAGGTACCAAAATTGAACCAAATCGGATAAATGCATATTCGTAGGATATCCTAGGGAAACCAAAGGATATTACTTCTATCACCCACGAGAGAACAAAGTATTTGTTGCTCTACATGCAGTTTTCCTTGAAAATGAATTCCTAAATGCAGTGGTCGGAGAGAGTCAGGAAACAACTTGAGAGGTATGGGTTCATGATCTCATCTCATGTAGCTATTAATCTTATTGAGGATAACGAACCGACTACGTATGAGAAAGCGATACAAGATATCGATTTTGCTTTATGGCAAGAGGCCATAAAGTCGGAAATGGATTCCATGTACACCAACCAAGTTTGGACACTGGTTGATGCACCAAAAGGCGTAAAGCCTATTGGATGCAAATGAGTCTTCAAGAAGAAGACCAACATGGATGGTAACATACAAACGTACAAAGCTAGTCTTATAGCGAAGGGGTATCGTCAACGATATGGTCTCGATTATGACGAAACTTTCTCACCCGTTGCCATGATTAAATCTATTTGGATAATGCTTGCTATTGCTGCATATTTCGATTTCGAGATATGGTAGATGGACGTTAAAATCGATTTCCTTAAAGGAAACCTTTTGGAGGATGTTTATATGCAACAGCCTGAAGGTTTTATCCTGCCTAGACTTGCAAACAAGGTTTGTAAGTTAAATCGGTCTATTTATGGACTGAAGCAAGCATCACGGTCATGGAACCAATGTTTTGATGAGATCATAAAAGAATATGATTTCATTCAAAATGAAGACGATCCTTGTGTATACAAGAAGGTTAGTGGGAGAGCACTGACTTTTATTATCCTTTATGTTGACGATGTATTGCTTATAGGCAATGACATTCCCATTCTAATGTCGATGAAATCTTGGCTTCCATTGAAATTCTCCATGAAAGATTTGAGCGAACCAGCCTTTATTCCGGGAATAAAAATCTACCGCGATAGATCTAGAAAGCTGTTTGGACTGTCCTCGAGCACGTACATTGACAAAGTGTTGAAGAGATTCAACATAGATCAGTCCAAGGGGGGACTGTTGCCAGTGTCACATGTCGTCTGTCTATCTAAGGACATGTGTCCTAAAACTCAAGATGAGAGAGACAACATGAGTCGGATACTGTTCGCCTCACAGTCGGATCGATCATGTATGCCATGATATGTACGCAACCTGATGTCTCCTATGCTTTGAGCATGTGTAGTCGCTATCAGGCCGATCTAAGTGAAGGTCACTGGATGGCGGTTAAGAATATCCTTAAGTATCTTAGACGAACTAAGGATGCTTTATTAATCTATGGAGATGGATAACTTCAGGTAAGTTTCCATACCGACAAAGACGACTGTAAGTCGCAATCTGGGTACATATTTTGTTTGAATAACAGAGCAGTGAGCTGGAAATCTTCCAAGCAAGAGACTGTTGCCGATTCAACAACAGAAGCGGAGTATATTGCTACAGCTGAAGCAGCAAAGGAAGCAGTTTGGATCTGAAAATTCCTAATTTGATTAGGAGTAGTTCCGTTAGCAGCTGAGCCCGTTCCATTATATTGTGACAATAACGGATCTATAGCGCAGGCTAAGGAACTGCGGTCTCATCAACGGTCCAAGCATGTTCTTCAACGTTTCCATCTGATACGTGAGATCATACATCATAGCGATGTGAAGGTCGAGAAGGTCACATCAGATGACAATGGCAGATCCACTGACGAAAGCTTCCTCAGTAAAATTTTGGGTGACATATACATAGTTCAGGTATTAGATGCTTGAGTGACTGGCTATAGGCCAAGTGGGCGATTGTTGGACAGTTATGACCCATAGCGTTACTATTTGTAAAAGACATTATGTTTTTATACAAAATTAACTATGTAGTAATGAAATTGCCTTTTACCGTTTTGTAATTTATTTACTTTGATATATAAATGGTAAAAGTCCATATGATTAGTTCCAGATTTAGATGATATGAGACAGTATCAATCTATAAAGGTTTAATCATTAAATATCCCTAGTCATAGTATTATCGAGATTGGACATCGATAATGCGGAATAGACTAGTATTGCACTTGTGCGCGTTGTGAAGGCATAACGGCATAGTTCTCATATATTTAAGTATTGGATACTTATGCAAGTGCGATAGGAGGTTGTGTTTTACCGATGGTACGGAAAATAGCTTCGCTCTGGATTAACCCCATGGAATCCCATTGGTAGTATGTATATGTGTGTATGGGAGTTCGCTTCAGGGTAGGTGTATTTGGTCTTAACCTGAAACTTGTCGCTAGTACTTGCGACAATCAGTAAACTTTGGTTTTGGTCGTCCAGGGCTTTAACAAATTCTGTGTACGCCTCTTCTGGGTTTATTGAGAATCGTAGTGTATTGGATGTGATGTCAAGACGGAAGTATCACTTCAGACATATAGATATGATGATCGCGCAAGGATTCAAAACTGGTTCTCTATTGTGTTGCAACCATCGGGATAATATGACAAGGTCATGATTATCTGATTCAAATAGACTAGTTGCTTGATATCTGATATGTGCTTCGTACGAGGCAGACATTATTCCAGCCTCAGGCCTTGCACGTGACATCTGATACTGGATCGCAATACATAATCCTACGGTATATTATGCCTGATAAAGATCGTATATTCTAGTAAGAATATTTCTGGAGAATTGGGTAGGCATGGCGCTTTGCTAGAAGCCAACCTTGTCTCGTAAATCGGTAAAAATGTAGTACGTGGTACGTACGTGTTCGGATAGTCCGACGACCGGATTTACTGCCAACATATCCAGGGATCTCTTGGGTCGCTTCCCGAAGATCCACCGGTGACGTATGATTCGAGCTTAATTAATCTAGGATTAATTACGGAGAGACTTTATCTTGGGTAAAATACTGTTTGAAGAGAGAGAAAGATTAATTTGTAATTAATCATTAATATAATATATTCGATATATTCTTCGGAATTAGATTTCGATGCAGAATTAAAATTAGATTTTAATTCGAGCAAACGAGTTAATTTAGAATTAATTTGTTAGCGACGTGAATAGTAATTTTTCTACGCATAATTATTTAATTAAATCCGATTTAATTACGTCACGACGGAAGTTCGTTAATTCGGAATTAGCGAACCCGAGCCCGGGAGTGTTTGCGGGCCCACTCGCATTCGAATTGAGTGGGGCCCACATGTCACATCAACCATCACAATCACATGTCATTTTATTAGATTGATTTGTTTAGGTGTGGTTGTTGGTGAAGAGTGAAAAACACTCCAAATGAAAGAAAGGTGAAAGACTTGAAAGACTTATACAACCAAGGTTTGGTATATCATTTACAATTGTTTTTGAAACAATTATTATTGATTTTTGAAATCAAATCTTCATCTTCTTCTCTCTCCCTATAAGGCTGAAACTGTGAACTGTTTTTGGCTCTCCATTTCTTTCATTTCTTAGCCGAAATTAAAGGGAAAAATTGATAAGATTTTGTTGTAAAATTTATCATAAAGGCTAGCACTCTTCAAGGGATCATACAAGGTGGTTAGGGAAACCTATTCAAGAGATTGGAAAGGCAAAACAAAGCTTGAAGCATTTTGGACTGCCTTGGCCGAATCTTGGACTACTTGGAGGGGAAAATTTTGTTGTTTGACGCATCCAAAACCAATCGATGTAAGTGTGTTTCCGCCATACTTCTTCGTTATTCATTCATGTTTCTTTGTTCGTTATGATCTTAGGACTAATCATAGAAACCAACAAAGATGAGAGGGATATACGAAGAACAATGCAATTCATTAGGGACATACCAAAAGCCTTATACACCATATTCAGATACCTATAATCCTAGTTGGCGGAATCATCCCAATCTTAGTTGGAGACATGAGTCTCATCGGCCTATTTTAGCACCACCACCTAGAGGTTATAGTGTATGAGTTCTATTGTCTTCGTTGCACGCTGTTCTTTACCTTTGAAGGGTAATTTAGTCATTTTACCAAGTAAACAAGACTCACAAATTCCATAAGGTTCATATTTGAAGGTTCTGAAATACCCAACCTTATGTAGCTTAGTTAATCTTGTTTCATTGATATGACCTAAGCGACTGTGCCATAGAAGTGATTCATTGAGATTATTCGAGTTAACGTTGTATATATTAGAGGTTGAACATTCTTTGTTAGTTTGTAAGACATAGATACCATTATTCAAAATACAATCTCCATATTTTATTTCATTGAAATAAATAGAACATTCATTATAACGTATTAGGCATGAAAAGCCTTTATTACATAAAGAAGAAATTGAAATGATGTTCTTTACTAGAGAATATATATAAACACAATCTTCTAAGTCTAAAACTAAACCATTCAGAAAAACTAATGAATAAGTCCTCACGCACAATGCAGGCAGTTTTGCTCAATTTTCCATGAGTAAGTCAATCTCCCCATGACGGAGTCTCCTACCATTTCTCAGGCCTTGCACATTGTTACACAAGTGAGTCCCACAACCGGTGTCAAACACCTAAGTAAAAGGTTATGAGTTTTGAGAATATAGTTCAATCATATACAACATACCTGAAGCATTGGGCTCATTGGCCTCTTGGGCTTCCCTAGCTTCCTTGGCTTTAAGGATCTGCAGTCTTTCTTCCAATGACCCTTCTTTCTACAAAAGAAACATTTCATCTTTCCTTTTTTCTTCTCTTCCCATTGAGCTTTAGGGGATATGGAGCCTTGGACTTGCCTTATTTTTCTTTGGTCCCTATGGCTTCAGGTCCGTACCCGTAAGCATGACCGAGGTTTTAAGCTCCGGTTTCAAGTCCTTCTCTGCTTGCTTTATCAGATTAAGCAATTCTGCTAAAGAAGCTTCGTTATTAGATAGATGAAACTGCATAATAAAGTTAGAGAATTCTTTTGGTAAGGACTGAAGAATTAGATCCTGACATATCTCTGATCCATGATGAACCCGAGGTTGGAAAATTTTTCAAGGTGGCCAATCATCTTAAGCACATGTCCACTAACATATCATTCCTTATACCTTATTTGGAATAAGACACATGACACTTTGAATCTCACGGTATGAACAGAAGTTGCATACAACTCCTTCAAGTTAAAGATGATGGTTTGAGCATCCATATCTTCGTGAGCTTTTTGAAGTTTGTCCGACATAGCCAAGCATTATGCAACCTGCTTGCTCATCATCATCGATGTGTTTTTTCCAAGCATCAAATGTATCTTGGTCAGCATCTTCTGCGGGTTCAGGGGGAAATGGTCTTTCAAGAACATAGAAAATATTTTCTTGTCGTAAGATAATTTTAATGTTTCTAAACCAGTCATTATAGTTGTCCCCTTTGAGCTTATGCTCATCAAGGATGGAATGGAGTGATACTCTATTTGCCATTTAAATGTTTGTGAAATATTTTTAACACCATGTTAAGAGAAAATGTTAAAGTTTGGAATATATTTTCATTAATTTTAATAATAACATTGGCTTTTAATATTATGAAGTTGCTCCCACTCAATTATTTTAAAATTTTAAGTAAATCGCATCAACCCAAATATGATGGATTTCTTATTGGCAAGGATCCCATTATCATCATTTCATAACTCCGACTAGGGCCGGTCGTTATAAAATATGATAATTAGGTAGGTTCCCAACCAATTTATGATATAAATCACAATTCCTTGATCATTGGGTTAGCCAATCAAACATGCCATAGCTTATGCTAGTCCTTGTGGACACCCAATCTTTCCCACTAAGTTATAAGACCACGCCTAAGGGTTGCTGCTTCTTATGACTCAGAAAAGTCAAACCATTGTCAAAAGTATGATTTAGGGACAAATTGGTATTTGTCAGTCTGGTAAAGCCTAGTCATGCCAATACGGTTTTAGCCATTTGGGTCTATACTTTACAATGGAAGGTAAATTTTAGACTTAAATTATTATTGATGATTTTAGCAAGTTTAAGTGAATAACTGTCAAATGGATTCCTCCATTGAAAATTCCCAAGAGGGAGGGTGGAGTGAGCTCTCTTAAATACCCTTACCTCTTAGGCTCTTATCGCCTTGGTGACAGGAATAAACAATGAATCCTCCAAATTAGTCCAACACTTTAAATATGATTTAAGTTAAGCTTTGAGTAAATGATTCTCTACATGTCTTCACAGCTTTTCCTTTTGGTTATAAAAAGGTAGTGAGTGAAGGAAGACACCAGATCATTATCTAGCTCTAGTAATACCTTGAGTTAAATTAACTTTAGTTTGGAAAATTTTATTAACGCCTTGGTCCCACCCCACTTGTATCTTTTATAATGTCTTTTATTATAAATAAGTGATTTATATTTATTAGCCTAAAAGGTAATAAATCTCTAAGTTTATGACGAAATAATTACTTAGCTAAGGGATAAGCAATACACTAATAATCATGACAATTCTAATCATACATAGAATCATCAAGCATATGAGTTTTAATATGTTGGAATAATTTTAGGCATTAAATAAATTTGATTAATATTTAATTATGATATTGAATTTTATTTTATTCAAATAAAATTACTACCACGTTTTTCTGCAGACGCGTGAATTTTAAATGTAATTTCACAATTCAAATCTTAACTAACTCATGCAAAACTTGTGCCTAAAATTAAGTTCAGGGTGTTATATTTCCAATGAGCTTTTAAACACCAAATTTGGAGTTCAAATGAGTGAGAACTAATCAAAACAAAACCGGCGCGCTGATGTCATTGCTGGGAAGCGGCCACAAGTACGCAGTGAAAAAATAAAAATTACAATTTATGATTGCACGTTCCATTTACCCAAGACCCATTTGTTTTGATTATTCTACAAGCCTAGACATGCTACTATATATTCTAAGTATAAAAACTCATAAAAAATGCAAAGAACATAAACCTAAACATGCTAACTATCATAAGAACTCTAATTAAAATAAAGAAAGAAGAAAACTTACTTGAACACCGTAGACTCCTCCAGTCCTCCCTCCAATTACAAGCTTTTCTCAAACTCAGCAAGTTCTTCCACGTTCCAAAGAGCCACCCAAGTGTGTGGCCTCCAAAGATGCACACACCAAAGCGAAAACTCAACGGCAAGACTATGCCTTGAGTGCACGGGTATTTTACCCTTGGTGCTAGCCTAGGCAAATACCTCAAAACTTTTAACTTGAGGTTCCTATAGTCAATTAGACTTAAGGATCCTCAAAATCAGTGGCTTACTCTTAAACTTTAGAGTTGATCACTTATATACACCCAAGCTATGAAAGGTTTGGTGCAAAATTTGTGAAGAATTCTTTGGGTTTATATAGTGCTCCAAAGATAACAAATTAATTAAGAATCTAATGTGGGATAAAAGCTAATTTAATCTTAGCAATTGAATCTTAATTTAGTGGTTTAATGAGATTATAAAACCCTAATAAGAGTTTGGGCCGAATTGGAATTCAAAACAAATAACAAAAATACTATTGTTTTTTTACAATTCACGTGGCACTATTCACGTGATAATAGTAATTTTTTTTTTTTTTTTTTTATTCCCAAAGTGCCCCAATCGTCATTCACCAATCCCTAAGCCAATATGGAACCTTATAAATGATTGTTCAATAATTAAACACATTGAACCATTTATGAACATTCCTACAACAATCATATGTTGGGGTTGGTGCTCAGAGCGCCAATTCCCGGTTATATTTCTGTTAAATACTTCTGTAAAACATTATTATTATGAATAATATATGTAGTTTCTATAATATAATCTATCTTTCTATATGGTAAAGACATAATGACCCTAGAATGATTAGTCATGATACAGTTGCAAAAGCGTCGCAACGGACATTGAGAAGTATCATGACGTTGTCATTCTCAGACAGTTCCTGGTCAAGGTTTACACTACTTGGTCAGTATAGTAAACCCGTTGAGACCGGTATACATGTCGTATACTGGAATATATGATTCCAATGGTTTCTCAATGAACCATAAGTCTTGGAGACTAGTATAGACGTGTAGGTGTTTATAGCGGATAAACATTGAACGACTCACCGAAGATTCTTAATGGATGGTACACCAGCGTCAATAAGAATCTTCTTGGGTTGAGTAGCACTTGTGATTCTTAGGCTTGAGATGCCATTGTGGGCACATGAGACATCTTCTACACTTAGACGACAGTCACATCACCGATCTATTAAGATCAGACCTCTACCTGTTCGTTGGGTGTAGATAGATCCTCAGAGTGTCCTATGTGTATCAATATAGGATCCGTCAGTTTTATGCATCAGAGCATAGGTAGTCCATATGATTAGCAATCAGATAAAACCATGGGCCCGTGGTAAAGTTTAGAAGCTAGTTCTAAACATTCTTTTGAGATTGCTAACAGAATAGTCGACTGGATAATCCCGATAGAGATTTGACATTTACATCTATATCTCTGGGACTTATCCGGATACTTGTGACGGAGGAATTATACATTTGCCATGACCTCGACCTGTATGGTTCAGCGAGATTATCCGTGATCGTCATAATCTACGGGTGGATAGATTATGGACACGAAATTAGATTTCGTGACGGATATACCTGAATCTAGAGAGTCTCAACAATGAAACATACTTGTTGAGCACTAGAGCAACATAAATAAATATTATTGATTATTTATAAAGTCGTTTAATGGTTAAACGCGAGATACATGCTAAAGAGACTAGATAGTCATTTGCTTAATTATTGTGTATTTACATTTAATACTTGATTATTTAAATACACATTAATTAATAGTCAAAATGAGTTATTTGACTTATATCCTAAATGAATATATGTTTTTAATATTTAATGTAAATATTATACATATATTTAATATATTGTATTTGATTAATTAATTAATTATTTAATTGTTAAATGATTAAATTAATTAAAATATAAATATCTTACATTAGGATATATTAAGTAAATGATGATAGTTGCAATTGTTGACTTAAATAAATATCCATAAAGTGTTTTAGATATTTGTCAAGTTGATTAAATGACTTTGAAATGAATTTGAAATGAAAATTTTTGGTATATGCTTGATGCAAATTTCGGCCAAGGCTATTCTTTGAACAAGTATATATTGTTTTCATTTGCTTTTCATTGAGTTAACCTAATACATTTCACAAAACATAAATTTCACAGAAGGAAGCCAAATGAGCCTAAAGAAAAAGAAAGACAAACATCAAAATCTTGGATTTTTAGTAAGTTTCTTGAACTTGCTATTAGTAAGGAATATGTTCCTTAGGTTCTAGGCTTTAATATATGATATTCTTAGGATGTTTCTTCCTTTGTTCATTGTGGTTTTTGTTGATGAAAGTTTTGGTGAAGTGTGAAGCATGTATGATGAAGGAAGTGTATGACTATTGTAGTTATAAACATTCTTTTAAGGTTTTTGGAAATCATGTTGCTAATCTAGAGTTATTGACCCACTCTTAAATGACCTAGATTTGATCTTGAGTTGTTTCATTGTGTTGAGACTTGGATTGGATGGAAAATGATGATTGAAGTAATTGATTTAATGTATTTGGTCTAATTTGTCCAATTTGTGGAAATTGAAAAATTAAGGTTCTTAACTAATTCCAAATTTGGGGATTTTCATATATGTTGTGTATTTATGTGTGTATATGATGCATATAAAGTTTCATGTTGATTGGATATCATTTGGATGTGTCTTGAAGCATGAAAGTGGAAAATGCACAAAATGGAACCCAAATGAGGCTCTCGGCTTTGTGAGGCAAAATTGGGGATTTTGGTTGCTTTGGTGTTTTGATGTTTTGAACATCATAAGTTCATCTTAGAAATGATTTAGAATCATTCAAAATTGATTAGATCAATTTCGGACTAAAATGGACAAAAATACAAAGCAAGGGTATTTCGGTAAATTCACCTAAAAATGTTTTATTGAATTTATTTTCATAATTTGATTATTGGAATATTAAATAAATATGTTTATTTAATTTATCCGAGAAAAAGTTTTGAAATCTGAAAATCGGATTTTCACCGCTTCCGCTGCGTTACCGGTTTCACCCCCTAAAAACCCCTACAAAATGGTATCAGAGAGCGAGTTGATTCTAGGCCACCTAATGTGATTAGTCTTCATTGAATCAATGTTTAATCATGTTTTCTTGTCTTTATGCATGCTTATTAGGATCTAAATTCGTTAGATTTAGGGTGTATGACACTTAGCGGAAAATCCCTAATTAATAAGGTTTGAATGTAATTATGTATTTGATGCATGTTATATGGTCCGTCTTGTCAATACGGTTTATGAATACTTCTTTGTGACTACATCCGAGACCGTGCCTCTGCTGTGAGGATGTAGCCGGTAAAGATTTATTTATACCAGATGTATATTAGATACTAGGTAAATTCAAGTAAAAGCGGAATTCTGAACGTGCCCTAGCTGTCAGGATTACGTAAGTAACTTGAGTTTATTATTGACGAGTTTAACCTTGGTACGTCTCCTTGTGGGCCTGCCTTCGCAGCGACAACGAGAAACGGCCAGGACCGGATACTTAGGAGTCATTAGTGAATGATTGACAAATGAGTTGTCTACCTGATGAATATACGTAGGCGAGACTGTGCCTCTACTGTGAGCCAAAATATATTCACGGGATCCACTTTTCACTATTAGTATTTAATTTAATTATTAAATATTTGTATTCTGTTTTGGGATTACAGTATTGCATGATTTAGTGGAGGGGCATATTAGATTAAAAATCCATGATCTAGTTTATGTTTTTGATATTATATGAAACTGCTTTATTTCTGCTAACCGTTTTTCGTGATCTATATGATAGATTGGCGATGGCTGCACAATCCACAAATCAGTTTACGTGTATGCTTGATGCGAACAAACTGAAAGGCGCTAAGAACTTTGTAGACTGGGAATTGTATTTGAGGATTGTCCTCGATTCCGAGAAGCTGGGTTATGTTATTGAGGGTCCGTTGCCCCTTGCAGTGGGCGAGGATGCTTCGGAGGAGGAACGCCAAGTTTTTGAAACTTGGAAGGATGATGATTTAAGGGTTAAATCATATATCGTTAGTTCACTGTCTCCGAAACTCAAGCAACAGTACTATGGTATGTTAGATTCCTATAGTATGATGACGCGATTGAGACAATCGTTTGAGAACCATGAACAAGTTATTATTCACAAAGTCACCATGGAACTGTTCCATGCACGTCTGGATGAGGGGCAGAGTGTCAGCCCACATGTTCTTCAGATGATCGATTTGATCGATCAATTGAGGCAACATAATCTCATCTTGAATGACATTCTCGGTAGGAGTGTCATTCTTGGTTCACTGCCAGCTTCATTTCGCCAGTTCGTGATGTACTTCAACATGCACGGGACTGTCTGTACCTACCAGGAGCTACATAGGATGTTGCTCACGGCAGAAGAGGACCTTAAGAAGGGAGTACCGACTCGGCCCTCCAAGAACTACTTTTCTTTCGGCTTCTCCCAAGGATGGTCCAAGGGAAAGAACAAGAAAGGCAAGAAGAAGAAGAAGGCTTTTGGTCCTCAACAAATGCGAAGATTGCAAAGCCCAAAAGGGCTTTTGAAGACAAATGCCACCACGCGGCAAAGTCGGGCACTGGAAAAGGAAGTCCTGATTATATTGCCCAGCTGAGGAGAGACAAGCTTCTACATCAGGTACTTTTATTTTTCCAGTTATTGATTTATCTTTGGCTTGTGAAGCTATTACATCCAGCTGGATTTTAGATTCTGCTTGTCCCATTCACATTTGCAATTCATTGCAGGTGCTGAAGGAAAGTAGGGAACTGAAGCCTGGAGAGATGCAGTTGTGATTCGGGGGGAGGAGACTCTTTGGATGCAGTTGCAGTGGGATTATGCGAGATCTCATTGCCGAATGGGAAACTTTTTTTATATGACTGTCATTTTGTACCGGGATGTGTCGCTAATATTATATCACTTTTTGTATTGGATACAGAGGCTTTTGTATTAATATTAAGAATAGTTCTTTGTATTTATATGATAAAAAAAATATTCAGATCCTTAGTTGTCCAAACCAGCATGGTCATTATACATTGCAAACTTCAAAAGATATATAAATACTGGAGTTAATAAACGTAGTTTACCTGTAGTTAATAATACTGAACTTTGGCATATGAGACTTGGTCACATTGGCGTTAAACGCCTTACCCAATTGGTTAGGAATGGTTTGATATCAGATCTTACCATTAAATCTTATCCAACTTGTGAATCCTGTATTCAGGGTAAGAAGCCAAAGCCCCATTTTCTGGTGTTGGACACCATGCCACTAACTTACTGGAACTCGTACATTCTGATGTATGTGGTGCACTAAGTCAAACTGCTCACGGTGGTTATTCGTACTTTGTTACCTTTACCGATGATATATCACGGTACGGTTATGTTTATTTGATGCGACATAAATCGGAAACCTTTGAAAAGTTCAAAGAGTTCCGAAATGAAGTAGAAAAACAAACTGGTAAATATATTAAATGCCTTCGATCAGATCGAGGCGGCGAATATATGAGTGGTGAGTTCATGGATTATATGAAGGAGAATGAGATTCTCGCTCAATATACTCCTCCAGGTACACCACAGCACACAATGGTGTATCTGAAATGAGAAATCAGACTTTATTTGATATGGTCCGATCGATGTTGAGTTTCACAGATTTGCCCTATTACTTATGGGGACTGTCTCTTAACAGCCGCACATCTTTTGAATAAGATTCCTTCAAAGGCTGTTCCTACGACGACACGTATGAGATATGGTTCGGTAGGAGACCGAATCTTAATTATATTAAGGTTTGGGGTTGTCCTGCCTATGTCAGGGTGACTCAGCAAAGTAAGTTTTCGCCTCGAGGGCAAAAGTTTAGGTTTGTTGGATATCCCTCGAACACGAGGGGATATCTATTTTATGATACCGAGCATCGAAATTTGTTCGTAGCTCGCTTCGCAAAATTTCTAGAAGTAGAATTTTTGTCAGAAGGTGGTAATCATAGACAGGTTGAGCTTGATGAAGTCCAACCTGAAAACAACGAACCAACGGAGGAACCTGAAGTTCAAGTAGATGAAGGACCTTGAACACACACACTCCGTAGGTCGGAAAGGGTATCTAGACCTCCTGAACGCTTGTATTTGTTACAAGAAAATAGTATGGATGTTCTCTTAGTTGAAGAGACAGATCCTTTCACCTATAGAGAATCGATGTTGGACATCGACTCCGTGAAATGGAAAAGTGCCATGAAATCCGAGATAGACTCAATTCATGAAAATCAAGTTTGGGACTTGATTCCGCTTCCCGAAGGAATTGTTCCTATCGGTTGTAAATTGGGTTTACAAAAGGAAGCGCGGACCTGACGGTAAGGTTGAAACTTACAAGGCCCGACTGGTAGCAAAAGGTTACACGCAGCGACCTGGCGTCGACTACGATGAAACTTTTTTGCCCGTAGCAATGCTTAAGTCTATCCGGATTTTTCTTTCTATAGTTGTGATCATGACTACGAGATTTGGAAAATGGATGTCAAAACGGCTTTTCTAAATGGATTTCTTGATGAAGAAATCTATATGGAATAGCCGGAAGGTTTCACGTCCAGCGAAACCTCGGGTATGGTATGTAAGCTTAAGAAGTCCATTTATGGACTTAAACAAGCTTCACGAAGTTGATATCTTCGATTCGATGAGATTATTAGATCGTCTGGTTTTCTCAAGAATTCGGAAGAATCCTGTGTGTATCAGAAGGCCAGTGGGAGCATGGTCGTATTTTTAGTCCTATATGTTGATGACATCCTAATCATTGGGAATGATTTAGGTATGTTACAAAGCGTGAAAGCGTACCTCTGTAAGAATTTCTCCATGAAGGACCTGGAGAAGCTTCCTATGTTTTAGGGATAAAACTCTATAGAGATAGACAAAGGAGGCTGAATCCAAATCAACGTACGTAGATAAGATCTTAGAACGGTATAGCTTTGGTAACTGTAAGACAGCAAACATACCGTTCAGACATGGGATTCATCTTTCTAAGAAGATGTGTCCACAAACAGAAGATGAGAAGGTTAGAATGTCTAACCAACCTTATGCTTCGTGTTTGGGTAGCATAATGTATGCCATGTTATGTACGAGGCCTGATATCAGTTTCGCTGTTAGCGTAACCAGTCGATATCAGTCCAATCCAGGAATGACCATTGGATGGCCATTAAACATATCCTAAAGTATCTTAAAGGTACTAAGGATAAGTTGATTATATATGGAGGAAACGAACTGCAGGTTAATGGTATACAGACTCCGATTTCCATCGGATCCCGATGATAGAAAGTCTCACATCTGGATTTGTCTTTACCCTTAACGGAGGTGCAGTTTGTTGGAAGAGTTCCAAACAGGGATCGACAGCTGATTCCACCACTGAGGCAGAATATATTGCAGCTTCTGAAGCTGCAAAAGAGGCTGTGTGGATAAAGAATTTTATCACAGAATTGGGAGTTGTCCCAAGTATCGAGAATGCGATTCCGTTATACTGTGATAATACTGGAGCCATTGCGCAAGCAAAGGAACCGAGGGTGCATAGAAGTCGAAGCATGTGGAACGTAAGTACCATCATCATTCGAGAGATCATGTCGCGAGGGGATATTGTCGTGTGCAAGGTACCGAGTGAAGATAATGTAGCAGACCCGCTGACGAAAGCTATACCTACCTCCGAAGTTGTTTGATAAACACGTGGAGTCGATGGGTATTAGATACAATCGATATTGGCACTAGAGCAAGTGGGAGATTTTGTTGGGGTTGGTGCTCAGAGCGCCAATTCCCGGTTGTATTTTTGTTAAATACTTCTGTAAAACATTTTTATTATGAATAATATGCAGTTTCTATAATATAATCTATCTTTCTATATGGTAAAGACGTAATGACCCTAGAATGATTAGTCATGATACAGTTGCAAAAGCGTCGCAACGGACATTGAGAAGTATCATGACGTTGTCATTCTCAGACAGTTCCTGGTCAAGGTTTACACTACTTGGTCAGTATAGTAAACCCGTTGAGACCGGTTTAGATGTCGTATACTGGAATATATGATTCCAATGGTTTCTCAATGAACCATAAGTCTTGGAGACTAGTATAGACGTGTAGGTGTTTATAGCGGATAAACACTGAACGAATCACCGAAGATTCTTAATGGATGGTACACCAGCGTCAATAAGAATCTTCTTGGGTTGAGTAGCACTTGTGATTCTTAGACTTGAGATGTCATTGTGGGCACATGAGACATCTTCTACACTTAGACGGCAGTCACGTCACCGATCTATTAGATCAGACCTCCGCATGTTCGTTGGGTGTAGATAGATCCTCAGGGTGTCCTATGTGTATCAAGATAGGATCCGTCAGTTCTGTGTATCAGAGCATAGGTAGTCCAGATGATTAGAAATCAGATAAACCATGGGCCCGTGGTAAAGTTTAGAAGCTAGTTCTAAACATTATTTTGAGATTGCTAATAGAATAGTCGACTGGATAATCCCGATAGAGATTTGACGTTTACATCTATATCTCTGGGACTTATCCGGATATCTGTGACAGAGGAATTATACATTTGCCATGACCTCGACTAGTATGGTTCAGCGAGATTATCCGTGATCGTCATAATCTACGGGTGGATAGATTATGGACACGAAATTAGATTTCGTGACGGATATACCTGAATCTAGAGAGTCTTAATAATGAAACATACTCGTTGAGCACTAGAGCAACATAAATAAATAATGTTGATTATTTATAAAGTCGTTTAATGGTTAAACGCGAGATACATGCTAAAGAGACTAGATAGTCATTTGCTTAATTATTGTGTATTTACATTTAATACTTGATTATTTAAATACACATTAATTAATAGTCAAAATGAGTTATTTGACTTATATCCTAAATGAATATATTTTTTAATATTTAATGTAATATTATACATATATTTAATATATTTGTATTTGATTAATTAATTAATTATTTAATTGTTAAATGATTAAATTAATTAAAATATAAATATCTTACATTAGGATATATTAAGTAAATGATGATAGTTGCAATTGTTGACTTAATAAATATCCAAAAAGTGTTTTAGATATTTGTCAAGTTGATTAAATGACTTTGAAATGAATTTGAAATGAAAAGTTTTGGTATATGCTTGAAGCAAATTTCGGCCAAGGCTATTCTTTGAACAAGTATATATTGTTTTCATTTGCTTTTCATTTATTAACCTAATAATTTCACAAAACATAATTTTCACAAAAGGAAGCCAAATGAGCCTAAAGAAAAAGAAAGACAAACATCAAAACATCAAATGGATTTTTAGTAAGTTTCTTGAACTTGCTATTAGTAAGGAATATGTTCCTTAGGTTCTAGGCTTTAATATATGATATTCTTAGGATGTTTTTCCTTTGTTCTTGTGGTTTTTGTTGATGAAGTTTTGGTGAAGTGTGAAGCATGTATGATGAAGGAAGTGTATGACTATTGTAGTTATAAACATTCTTTTAAGGTTTTTGGAACCATGTTGCTAATATAGAGTTATTGACCCACTCTTAAATGACCTAGATTTGATCTTGAGTTTTTTCATTGTGTTGAGACTTGGATTGGAGGAAGAAAGAATGATGATTGAAGTAATTGATTTAATGTATTTGGTCTAATTTGTCCAATTTGTGGAAATTGAAAATTAGGGTTCTTAACTAATTCCAAATTTGGGATTTTTATATATGTTATGTATTTATGTGTGTATGATGCATATAAAATTTCATGTTGATTGGATATCATTTGGATGTGTCTTGAAGCATGAAAGTGCAAAATGCACAAAATGGAACCCAAAGGAGGCTCTCGGCTTTGTGAGGCAAAATTGGGGATTTTGGTTGCTTTGGTGTTTTGATGTTTTGAACATCATAAGTTCATCTTAGAAATGATTTAGAATCATTCAAAATTGATTAGATCAATTTCAGACTAAAATGGACAAAAATACAAAGCAAGGATATTTCGGTAAATTCCCCTAAAAATTTTTATTGAATTTTTTCATAATTTGATTATTGGAATATTAAATAAATATGTTTATTTAATTTGTCCGAGAAAAAGTTTTGAAATCTGAAAATCGGATTTTCACCGCTTCCGCTGCGTTAGCGGTTTCACTCCCTAAAAACCCCTACATCATATATGCTGTTAAATATGTATTGTGCACTATTAACCATTGATTTCGACTTTGTTGTGTGTGACCTTTTGGGTTCCCCTCAAGTTGGACATGAAATGAATCGTGATAGTTTAATCAAACATAAATTATCCTCTGATCAGATGGTCGTTTGATTTCAATGACCAAGGTTGACATCTAGCAACATGTCAAGGCCCCCAAATTAGAAGGAAAGATATATATACCCATTTTGTATGCGATTTACATATGATACGGTCCTTTACCTCACTATATCCCCACCTATTGACCTAGGGTACGGAAAGTCTACCCATATGGTCAAAGGTATGATGTTGATAGTGTCATGAATCGTGCTAACCCAAGAATCTCACATGATTCTTCCGCTGTGGCCACAATCTCAAGCATTGATCACACATATCAACCCGTGAACTGGAATACTTTTCTTATAGAAAATATTATCCGAGAGAGTGGCGATTCTCTATTGTATCTTTACAAACTTCATGTGTTTTAACAAATGACCCAATCATACCCTTATGACCAGATCTTTTGAATCGAGGAAAGAGAATGTCAAAGTTATTGATCCACACATAAGATTGTAAAGACCTCAAGTCTAAGGACTAGTCATATAATCGATACATGAAAGTTCTCACAGACACATTAGATAAACACTCCATATGAAAAATTTTGGCGGTCAGTTCGATGGACATGAGAAACTCATGCATCCATGTGATACACCAAGTGGACGGATCTCCGTTAGTAGCCTATGAGACCGACTATCTCACTTAAGGGCTGATTATATCATCATGCTAGTCTCTCAGCTTTGTGAACACCTAGATTATTCACAAAACTATTACTAGGAACATTTGAGAGAAATGATTCACATAAGGCGTGGAAGCAATCATCTTATTACTCCAACGGCTTTATTACAGTGTTTATGATTCATATAAGTTATGTAAGACACGTTAATGAAAATATTACAAATACATGTATATATAGGCCATCCATAAGTTGGGTATAGGGCATATCCCTTACATATTTTAGTAATTTGTTCGAAAATACATGAGACAATGCATTCCTCTCCATTTGAGTTTCCGATGAGGTTTGCATCTGCTAATGTTTTTGGAATGATCCCCAAAACATGGTTTCCATCTTCTTACACGACTTTTGAAACACATCCCATCAATCTAAGATTGCCACCACCATATACTAAGTGCATATTTCTTTCCACTATGAATCTCCCCAATTTTTTTTACGGCCTTAAAAAATTCTGGTTTAGTCCTAGATTTAGATCCGCCAAATACACAGATATGAGTGAATCATCGCTTAGAAGGTGTTTTAATTTCTCTCTTAACTGAATCTTTAACTGGATGTGTCGAAAAGAGGAATGACGAGCTGAATTTATAGATCTTGAAAAAGGGTAAGTAATAATTACACTAGTATCTACCAAATGATAATTATTATATGAAAGTTAAAATAGATCCTGAAAGTCAAAAAGTTTAGATCTTGTCGATGAAAATAAAGGAAATCAAAACAGAAAAGCAAATCAAAGCAATTATTAAGGCAACAGAATTATGTACTCAATAAGTGACTCGCTCGATATATATGTCCACTAAGATGCGTCTCAAGAGTCCATTCCTTTATATCTCCCATTTTGCTCTACCTTTAATGCTCTGTTTTTGTTTTTCCTACAAAAATAACAAACAACATTAAAACTCTACAACATGTGTAAGCAAAACGTGAAAATAGAAATAAAAATAAAAATTTGCTAGGGTTGCCTCCATACGAGCGCTAAATTTAACATCTTCAACCAGATGTGACTGAAAATCTTCCTTTAAGGAGGCTTCAGTGTTGTTCTAAACCCCCTCGAGAAGATAGTCCCATGAGTGTCATTTTTGAAGGGTCTCTTCTAACGGTGAGGTGGCCAAAAGAATTTTGTTTATCTTAGTGCTTGTGCCATATTCTTAAACTTTATAGCTCTGTGAAAGAATGACAGGTGATCAAGAGGTCTCGTATGATGCTTGACCTTGAATGGAAGCGCCATTCTGTCAAGCTTCAGGGCGATGTCTTCAATGTGTACTCCCCAATGCTACGGTGTTATCTTTGGTATCACAAGATTTTCAATATAGTCAGACACTTGCTCTTCCATATGTTTTGTATCTTGCTCTACCTTTTCTTTACATATGTATTTTAGTATTTTCCTCGTTTATCTCTTCATCTGTCATCTATGAAATGCTTACTCGAAGATCTTCAATTGTTGGAATGTATGGTACTAATGGATTTGCTGCATGTTCCTCCTCAACAATTGGAGAATGATCTAGATCAAGTTGAGATTGTGCTTGTTCTGGCTCTTGAAATGAGACCTCTGATTCAACCTCCTCTTCTAGGCGATTCTGAAGCCTCTGGGCCTGACCACCCTCAGACAATAGAATCAAAAGGAGGTCCTTATTCTTGGTCATGAGGTAAGTAGCCTGCATAAAACAAAGAAGTCAAAGTGTAAGATAAGAAAACCAAGACCCGAAATCAGAAGGGAGAAGAGTAACTACCTTCGCCATTTGGGAGCTCATCTCCGTCACCAAAGCCTCAGGAGAGGACATCCTCATATCTCGAAACCTCTTCAGGAGGAATCACCCCGGCCAGTTCATTAAAGGCCGGCACTAGATGGGAAGTAGCCTCCCGGATGTCTTCCCCCAAATCATCCACACTGAGGATCACGGAACCTTTTCGCTTCGTGGAGGAGCCCTCAGGCGATTTTTTCCCCCCGACGGGCATCTTTCTTCTTGCCTTGGATGGGCTCCTCCTCCTCTTGAACCAACTCAGTCTCCTCGGCCCCAAACTGACGCCTCCTCTTCCTAAAAGGCTTCGGCGGACTGACCAACCGAGCATATCCTGATAACTGCGCACCAGATGGAGAGGGTGGACCCCGAGTAGCCGGCTGAACCGTCCCTTGAGATACCCTCCCAGCCACAACAGATTCAGGCTGTGCCCGGGAAGTTCCAATTTTAGCATGGCCAACCTTCTTCATGGTACCGCCAACCGCTCAAGATACTTCGGCCTCTTTGACATAGCTACAAAAAAAAAAAAAAAATCAGGACCCGAGCATAAAGTAAAGAGAGAAGAAAAAAACATCAAACGTGATAAATAAACAGAGGAGTCAACTAGAAAGTCAGTGAACATCTACCTATCCGACCTGAGACCTCCGAACGAACAGTCCGAGTAAGGCCCAACTCAACAAAAGCTGCTTCATTAACTAACTCCCTCCAGTGGGCGGCATACCGACGAGCCCATATTACCCGCCTCCGGACCCGATGGGAAACCTTGGGAGCATCCCTCCAACAGGCTAGGAGGAATAGAAAAGAAGGGGTAAGAGTCCAAACATACAAAAAAACTAAGGGAAGAAAAGCTAAAGGTTGATCTCCCAACCTCCCGCCCTGAAGATTCTGGTACCAAGAATTCCCCTTCATCCGACCTTAGGGTCCGTCCCCAATCCCCAGTGGCCCAAAACCAGAGATCTTTGAAATTCTTATTGGAGTTAGGGAGCTTTTGGACGACGTTTGACGAGCTGTCATAAGCGGAAAGGTAATACCATCCGTGGTACGACCTAGGATTGGCCTTCAGCCGGTATAACCTCTTCACCTCTTCAAAAGAAAGCTCGCCGAGTCCTGCCCGATGCCAAGCTACATACAACCCGGCCAAAATCCTCCAACTGTTTAGACTCAGCTGACAAGGACCAATCTCCATCTCGGCCAGCATCCAAGCAAAGTAAGGTTGAATCGGCAGCCGCAGTCCACACTCAAAGAAAGTAGGAAGAAGTGCCACCGAAACTTCGTCAGGTTGACTAGCACGATCCATCAGGCCGGGAACTTCGAGGGCAATATCTATTGGTATGCCGTATTGTTGCCGCAGCAGTGCTAGATCGTCCTCAGTTATCTTAGAAGGCCGATCCATGTCCAGAGCCGAGCTGTACAGATCACCGGGCTCTGGATCCCTCCGAGGGACCCTCTGATGATAACTATCCTGTTCAACTTCGGAAGGAGTGGGGGTAGTATCGAGATCTTCTACGATGGGTGCCCCCGAGCCCGATGAGAGCTCTTCAGCAAGAGGAGTTGAGGGATTAGCAGGGTTCTCAGGGGAAAAATTATTGACAGACATCCCTAAAAATCTGAAAAGTAAAAAGAGGGGGTCAGCCTATAGCTAAAAACTTTTCGGGGCTTCCTTCTTAGCTAAACAGGTGGGTTCTAAAAGTGCCCTAAGCAAAATCCAACAAAGCCTTAAGTCTTTCCCTAGCAACATTCAAAAGACAAAACAGCAAGATTCACAACACAAAAAGGGAAGAGGTTCTTCAGAAGACTTACTTGTTCTTCTCAGAAAAATCGGAGGTTGTGCAGTACGGTTTGCCCGTCCCTTATGTTTCACAGCGGAGAGAAAGAAAGCCCGCGGTTGAGAAAAAACTCCGAGAGCACTGAGTTGAGCGAGTCACGGAAATGTTTTCAGGAAAAAGAATGAGAAATTGCCAAAAGGATTGCACAGTGAAAGCTTCGTCTTCTTATAGTCATTGCCAGGACGCTCGTGGCCGTTGGATTGAAAGAAGGAACCTGGATGAACGTCAAGTGTCGACTACAAAAGAAGTCTGCCAAAATTAAACAAACGGTTGAGATCAGCGCACTGTTGAGGCGCCTCTACACGGTCGATTTGCTTCCTTTTTGGCGGGAACCCGGTGGATGTTTGACAAGTGTCGAACTTAGAAGAAACCCTAAAGATGATTTAATAGGCATTTAGCGGACGTGACTGTTGCGTGTCTCAAGAAAAGGGGCTTGAAAAGAGGCGACGAAACATTTTTCAACACCGGGTCGACCTCCAACAGAGTAGATCGTCACTCCATCTTCATATAGTTCCCGGCACCAACTTGTACACTCGTTGGAACCGAGAACTAGAGGACAGGAGTTGATGGTGTTTTCAGGCACTATGATATTTAAAACAGCACGACAAGGATAGAAAGGTAATTCCCTTCCTGAGTAAGACCGTTAAAGCCGACCCGACCATTTTACAAAAGAGAACAAAAACACTTCGCGGCTTCAGACCGAGCACCTTATGGTTTCGGACCGAGCCTGGTATGATCGGCACCCGAGAATTGGGGTTCATATGACCGAGCATTTATGGGATCGGTAAAAGCATTCTCAGTTCAAATGATCACTATGACTGACCTCATAGTGACCGAGCACATATAAAGGCATATTCCAGAAAACAGAAGCATCCTACGCCTACAAGGAAATGGACAGCGTTATCCTACTTTCATGAGGAAAAGTGAGGAGCCGGTATCCTAATAGGAATGGGGAAAACGGAGACAATGTTGGATTAGGAATCCTTACTAGAGGAAGAGACTAATTCAACTAGGGATTCTTATACAATAGGTAGATCTGATTTCTGTACTATTATAAATAGGAGGGCAGAGTATGTGTAATACCATCAGAATAATCAAGGTCTGACTTGTAAAACAAACAAAAAAGATCTGAGAGGTGTGTTTGAGTAATAAAAATTGTCATCCTTTTTGTGCCCGTGGACGTAGGTCGGACCAAGATCCGCCGAACCACGTTAAATCTTCTTGTGGATTGGTGCATTTATCTGTCTTTTGCTAAGTTTGCCTTTGGTCCCCCATAACCAAACAAATTCACTATTGAAGGAGGATTAGCCTTGGAGGTGATATTCCTATATTACCCCGAGACCAAAATCAGCCGTCAACAGAGTTTTTAACAAAAACTATCATTTTCATGCTTTAAATTCTAATTTTCTTAACATTAATCGTATTAATATTAACACCAACCAAAGCCACCACCTATGAAGAACTCAAGAACAATTCTAGGTGTTACAAGAGTTGTTATAACACTCTAAATAGCAAGAAGTCATCAAATAATAAAATAGAACTAATATTACAATAATATTATCCAATCTAACTTCACAGATGCATCTAGCCTCCAAATCCATCCTCCTAATCAAAAAGCCCCAAAATATAAGAAAGAAAGAACCCCTAGAACTATTCTAGATTTCAATAACACGTCCAACATTATAGAGGAACCTAAGGATAGTAGTGCAGATACCCCTCAGGAAGAACAAGTGCCATATTTTCAAATTAGATTACCTTTCCCACAAACACTTAGGCCCACAATGAGAGTTCCAGATCTAAATGTTGAAAAACAATCACAGAGTGAGGGTGAGTGTCATTACTCATACATGCTAGAAAGAGTCCTGCCAGGAATATCTTCTCTACAACTTGAATTAAATCTTCTTGATCTAAAACTGGTCCCAAGACACGAAAAACGGAGGAAAATGAGAGTTAATGCTCAATTGAAGATGATACATGTGAGGTGATTGAGAAAATTTTTCCTTCTGATGAGTCTAAGATTTCAACAATCTATAGACCCGGGAGGATCCATGGATAAACTGCCATAGCTAGACAAAAACATTCTCTATCATGCCTTCATCAGTACGCTAGATGGAAGTCTCCATGAACAACTTAAGTGGTTATGTCTGGCTGAAGACGTTAAACTTAGCGCTAGCGGGGAGGCAACCTTTGTATCTACATTTTATTTTATTTACTTCAGTTTTATTTTATTGTGTGCTAATTGTATGTTTTATTTTTATTGTTTGCATAAGTGTTTTTGCAGGTTTTAGCACAACCTACACAGCCACACAGCTAAAGTCTCACCAGCAGGAACCTGATCAACTCCGCGCATGGTAGTGTTGTTCCTTAATCATTTTTCTTTACATTTATCTTACATTGAGGACAATGCAAGTTTTAAGTGTGGGGGTGTATGCATGCGCATGATAATACATGTCATAAATACATTCTATTCTTAAAAAAATTTGATTTGTTTATTTTTGGTCCTTGATAGTTAAACATAAGTCCAATGATGATATTGTTTATTTTAGAGTGAAATCTTAGAAACGATAAGTCCTTTAATGTACTTTTATCTGATTATTTGAGTAGTTTATCTATGTTAGACTCGTAAGCACTTAATTATAGGTTGTTAGCAGTGGAAGCTTGAGCAGTTAGCAAGGTGACTAGTTGAAGAAATTACATGTCGATGAATGACTGTTTGCTTAGATATCTATCCTAATTTGCTTGTGTTATGACTTATGGTATGGTTGAAAATAAAAAGAAAAAGTCTCTGAAGAAAGAAAATAAACCACCTATAATCGATAAGCGTGAAGCTACCCATGAGCGAGTATTAGGACCACCATGAGGAGAAATGCTACCTTAAAGCGTATGTGTGTTGAAAAAAAATGAAGAAAAGAAAAGAAAAAGAAAAGAAAAATTCAAAAAGAAGAAAATGAAAAGAGAGACAAAGGAAAAAAGAGAAATCATACCATATTGAGCACATAAAAGCAATTACAGGGCTTAATTAAGATATTTAGGTTGGTTTGACCCATCGATCCCGATTTTTAAACAAAATCATTGAGTTGGCTTACCTGGGAACTAAGCTGTGAATGAACCTTAGCGCGCACACACTATGAGTCTGGCTTAGATGATTTATTCAAAGACTTAGATTTGAGTTACGTTGAGTACTTTGAAAGTTCTCTGATTTCATTACTAAGCATTCTTTGATGACAAAATTATGTGAAACTATTGGGACTATTTAATTTTTATTTTTGCATGATTGTGTGTTTTAAATGATATTTATGGGTGTCGTCGCTGTAAGCCCTCACGAGACTATAACTCATCCACTATGGACACCTAGGGGTTTAAAGGCTTGTTGCATACGCTAAATGCAATCATGATCCCTACGAAAGTGGCTTAGATAATTTCTTATTTAGTTTTTATTTTATTTTGCGCTTGAATTGTTAGGGACTAGCAATAAGCTGGTTGGGGGTTGTGATAAGTGCATGAAAATGTACTTTGAAACATCACTTATTCAAGTTTATTGTTCAGTATTTAGTTTTATATTTTATATTTTATTATATATTTTTATCATTATATTAATTTAGAAAGTATCTATTATTTAAGTTAATATTAGTAATTTTTCTCTTATTATTTGTAGGATTTAGAAAGAAAGGATGCATTGAGCGTGAAGTGTACAGGAGCATAATAAAAAAAGAAAAGCATGAAATTGGAGAGGCAAGCACGTGGACATTGCTTTAATAAAAGAAGACAATTTAGAAGAGAATTAAATGAAGCAAATCACGTGGGCCCACAAAACTCATTACTTTTGTGCCTGGAAGTGAAAGTGGCGTGAGAAGTTAAATTTGAAAGAAAGAGTAGAGTTCCAAATATTGACCAGTCAACAAGAACTTACACGTGGGGCCCATATGCATTAGCTTCCAATTTTTCTTTATTATTAAAACCTACACAATTGGGGGGAAAGAATAAAGCAAGGTGGGACCGATAATTGTATGATGAAAAAAAAAGGCTGGACGCGTGGAGACTAGAGAGAGAGAGAGCTGTTTGCCGAAATTGCAAGACTTCTCAAAAGTAAAAGAGAAAAACGTGTGCTACAATTGAATTAGGGTTTAATATTGTTTATTATAAAAGCATGCAAGTTGAAAGGAATAAAAGGGGGGCAGAGGCTGCGTAAGGCAGCTGCGCAAAAACAACAAAAATATTAAGAGCACTGCCGAGAGTTGAAGAAGCAGTGCGTGGCCGAGAGAAGCAGAAGAATAATCCAGAAGCCAGGACGCAGAGCCGTGATGATTCAGAACGACAATTCTCTCCAATCCCAGACTATGTCTATTTCTTTTATGAGGAATTAATCCCCTAGGTAAAGTGAGGGATGAACTCTTGTGTTGGATTTTTATTAGTTATGTTTTTTATTCCTACGAACCTTTTAATCGTTTAATAAAATTGATGTTTATTATTTTCTATCATCCTTCGATTTATTAATCAAGAAATTATGTTTTGTTAAATCCTATATAGATCCAGTCATGCTTCTTCTATATGTGGTTTGCGAATTTAATTGTGACTGGTAAAGTTGTTTTGCGTGTTGGTCTTCTGCTGCAGCATTGCCTGAGGGTATATTGTCGACGTTAAATAGCTCGTAACGATGACTTTTGTGTGCTGTTAATATAGAGAAAATAATCATTAATTACTTTAGAATTTAATATGCGTCGAATTGAATATGTTCTGGTTGTTGGTTTGGGATGTGAAACCTTCAATTGTGTAATAAAAAGAATCAATAACTAAATATAGGAGTTCGATGCAAGAGGGATTCCCGAAACTTTGCCATATCTATCTGCCATTATCTTTTAATATCTTTTCATTATTTTATTTATCTTTAATTTAATTACCAATTTTTATCGTTTTATTTCTTACGTTACCGTTAACGTTTTTTGTTTGAGTGAATTAGTTCATGTAACCATCTTTTTGAGGAATAGACATCCGGCTATACTGTGATAACCACAAGTTATTTTTGGGCGTAATCAACTGGCTATGAGAAGAAAAAACTAACATAGAACTAAACCCCAGGCCTCTCAAAAGGGCATTGACGGAACAGACATGGGCCTGAAAGATATGGTTTCTATATTGATGAGGAACATGATCAGGTCATTGATAATGACGATCCCACCAGTTATGACGAAGCAATGCGTGACATTGATTCAGTCAAGTGACATAGGCTGCAAATGGATTTACAAGCGTAAAACTGATGTAGAAGGCAACATCCAAACCTATAAGTCTAGGTTGGTGGGGAAAGGTTACAGACAAATCCAAGAAATTGACTATGAGGAAACCTTCTCGCCTGTTGCAATGATAAAGTCCATTCGAATTTTACTGGCACTAGCTGCACACTTTGATTATGAGATTTGGCAGATGGATGTCAAAAAAACTTTCCTTAATATGAACCTCGTAGAGGAAGTCTATATGACACAACCTGAGGGTTTTGTATCTAAAGATGATCATAATAAATTATACAAGCTTAAACGATCCATTTATAGACTCAAGCAAGCCTTCAGAAGTTGGAATATACAATTTGATGAGACAATCAAAGAATTTGACTTCATCAACAATGTAGATGAGCCTTGTGTTTACAGGTGTAGGACACAGAAACTGGACGACGTTGTTCCGGGCTCACGGCCCGGTTGGGAGTACGGAGTAGCCCGCGGGGGACTAAACCGGAGAAATAAAATGGAGTCGCCACCCGGTGTGAACCGGGAAAATGATTTAAGGCCGCACTCACCCCTCGCAAGGGAAGACCTCAAACCGTTGGGTTCGGAATGGTCCCTTACTTATGCCAGTTGTAATGAGTGGATTTGTGAAATAATTTAACCAAGTCTACACAATATACATGTCCGAGATTAACCTATATCTAATTCACGTTCATAAAGGTAATATACAATATCAAACAACGAATATGTTAAATTATCAAATATGAAAACTAAACAACAACCTAAGAAAACGTAAATAAAACTCCTATTGCGAAGTAAATAACTATAACATACATAGGGAAATAACATACTAACAACCTAATCATGCTTAAGGAATAAATAACATACCAGCAACCTAATCATGCTCAAATACAAGGTTTGGATGAAATGAAATACGTGTGTCTCTCAAGTGATACGTAGCATTGTATCTCGAGTGCAAACCGCAATACCGTCCATTCGGATTCGGCTACGAAATTTACGTCCGAGTTTCCATCCGATATACCACAAGAGAGAACACATGTTCCGTTCACCCGGAAATCACATCATGCACCAATTCACAATAATCATGCGAAATAAAATAATAAAATAACTAAAAATAAAAGGGTGCCCTCAGGTCTTACCTTTTAAGTCGCTTTCCGGGAGTGTGTTCCACGGTGCCGGAAGGGATATCGTTTTGCTATTTTTACTGGTCCACTGTTTCTGTGATTTTCACGGGTTCGCTGTTTCTACTGTTTTCACTGTTTCCACTCAAGTTTTCGGGCTATTTTCGGACTGTTTTAATCTCAATTTTTGCCGTTGTTTTGTCTCGGTTGGGGCTGTTGTTTGCAGTTGGATGGCTTGCTGTTTGAAGGGCTTTGTGCGTGAAGTTAGGGGGGCTGATTAGCGTGAATGATATGGGCAGTTACGTGAGTTTATTGTTTCTGCATGGGGGTTGTTTAGGGTCACGGTTTCACGTATGCATGGGCAGATGGCTAAGCGTGGCAGGTGGCTAACTGTGGGGACGAGTCTGTGTGGGCTGATAACATGAAACAAGGGTGCAAATGTGAGGGTTTTATGTGTTGAATGAGGCAAGGACAGTTACGTGGGCTGGTAGGGACTGCATGGGCGGTTTGTTAACGTGAGTTGTGGAGGGAGGCCGTATGGTGTGATGAAGATGGTCGTGAAGGCAGGGTTCGATGTGAGTTTGAGGCTTGAAGTCGTGGTTGTGACATTAGGGTTTCATGAAGGCAGTGCGCAGGGAGTACGTGCATGAAGGGGCTGCTGAAGGGTTAGGAGTGAGGGCAGTGTTGCCGTGAGCATGAGGGGGGAGCTAGGGTTTATTTATGTGCATGGTTTACTCACGTGAAAGAGATGGGTTCCTTTGGTGAATGGAGTGATGAAGTAGGGGCTGTATGCAAGGGTGATATGGTGCATGAACTGCAGTGCACTGGCAGTGTTTTGATGCCGAATGAAGGGCTCGTCATGGGGGTATTTGGTCGGTAATTTGTGGATTTTAAAGTGAGGGTTTGGTTGCTTGTGAACTGTTGTTGAAGGAGCAGGTCTTGCGCTTGAAGGAGAGTTACGTGGATGCTTGTGGGTGCATGAAGGTGTAAGGTGTGGGCAGTTGAGGTGCTGACAATGTTCTTTTGTGTGAGCTAAGCTAGTTTGGTTTGTTGGGCGTGCTAGGTGGCTGCAGTGGGCGTGCTAGGTGGCTTTTTCAAGGTCAGTTTGGTGTGCTGCTGAGGTGAGGGGTACTTGGCAACGTGAGGGATGTGAGTGATGAGGCTGCTCGTGAAGAGCTGTAACGTGCATGAATCCAGGTGTCAATTGGCGAAGGTTTGCTGCATGCTCAAGAGGGAGAGCTAGCTAGGGTTTCATCATTTGTGTGCTTGTTGAAGTGTTGTGAGTGGAGTGAGTGTCGTGCAAGTGTCAATGTGGTGTGCTGGGCTTGAAGGGTAGCTATTAATCGTGAAATAAGGGCAGATTCTTGTACGCGTGAAGTACTGCTTCAGGGGGCTCTGCGTGATGAATGGGCTAAAATGGAGAAGGTTGAGGCGTGATCCAAGGGACCAAAATGGAGGAGATTGAGGGGGATTAGAAGCTTCTTTTGGTGATTGAAGGGATCTTGGCGTGAATGATGAAGGTTAGGGGCAGTTAAATGGTTAAGCTTGAAGGGCAGTAGGGTTTGGCTAGGCGTGAGGCAGTGAATGTTATGAGGCTAGGTGCGAAGGTGGTATGCTCGGCTGTTTGTGAGGGGACTGCTGAAGTGGCTAGGGTTTCACGTTGAAGGGCTGCCGAGAAGGGTGTTGGCTGGGTTGAATGTTCCTGCCTGATTGGGGTGTGCCAGGGGCTGGTGAAGACAATGGCGTGAGTGGAGGCAGTTATGGTAGGGTGATGAGAGCAGTTCACGTCTGGTGAAGGGCAGTGAGCTGGAGGGTGTTTCAGGCTCAAATGATGAGAGATGGGTGATGATCAGGAACGTCAGTTTAGAATGTAAAGGGGTTCTTAAGTGCTCTTGTTGTTTTGTGTTTGGTGGAATGGGTGGTATGGGTCTCTTGAATGATGGAGTGAAGGTGTGTGTGGTGTGCTGGAAAGGTGGAAAAGGTGGCAAGTTGAGAGAAAAGGCAAGGTGGGGTTTTGGAATGAAGTGTTTGACAAATGGAGGAGGAATTATTTGTATGGTGCCGTGAATGAGGCATGGAGGAGGTGGGTTTTGTTGATTAGTGTTTGGGAAGGAATTGTGATTTGGTGTTTAGTGCTTGTTTGGTTGCATGGAATTGTTATGGAAAATGGGTGGCTTTCACGTGGGGTGATGGGTAGGAAAAGGTTGGTGAATTATTTTTGTTGTGTGTGTGTATTTCTGTGAACCGGGCCAAGGATAATTTTTTTAAAATTGAGACAGAACGAGCGAACTCAAAGCTCGAACAAGCGAACCAAATCCAATAAAAATGTCAATTTTTGACCCTTCCCTTCCGACGATCGCTTTCCGCAACTTCCGCAACTAAAAAGTAGTGCCTCCATTCGAGGCTCATCATTGGGCTGATATGCAAAAATGCAATGCCTACAGTCGCCCCCACTTTGATGGGATCTGTGTAGTGTGTGACAATGACAGTCTTATCAAAGTTCGTGCAATAAATTTTTACTTACCTGACTCGCCAGCTGCCACCTGACTTACCTGCTGCTTCGAGCTGAGCTGATGATGCAGTGGACCTCGATCCTGGGACGCATCCCAATACCTGCAACCGACAATGGGGGCCTCGACCTTGGGACGCATCCCAACACCGCTGACAAATTGGGCCTCTGCCCGGGGACGCATCCCCAAAATAATGCAGTGGGTCCACGACCCTGGGACGCATCCCAATAACTGAAACCGACAACGGGGGCCTCGCCCTGGGACACATCCCAATACCACTGAAAAAATGGGCCACGGCCCGGGGACGCATCCCCAAATGATGCAGTGGGTCCACGACCCTGGGACGCATCCCAATAACTGCAACCGATAACGGGGGCCTCGACCCTGGGACGCATCCCAATACCATTGACAAAATAGGCCTCGGCCCGGGGACGCATCCCTAAAATAATGTAGTGGGTCCACGACCCTGGGACGTATCCCATAACTGCAACCGAAAACGGGGGCCTCGACCCTGGGACGTATCCCAATACCGCTGACAATAGGGACATCGCCCTCGAACTGATGATGTAGTGGGCACCTCGACCCTGGGTACCTTGACCCGGAACTACAACCGACAACGGGGGCACCTCGACCCTGGGCACCTCAACCCAACACCACTGACAATAGGGACCTCGTCCTCGAACTGATGATGTAGTGGGCACCTCGACCCTGGACACCTCGACCCGGAACTACAACCGACAACGGAGGAACCTCGACCCAACACCGCTGACAATATGGACCTCGCCCTCGAACTGATGATGTAGTGGGCAACTCGACCCAGGGCACCTCGACCCGGAACTACAACCGAGAATGGGGGCACCTCGACCCTGGCCACCTCGACCCAACACCGCTGACAAGAGGGACCTCGCCCTCGAACTGATGATGTAGTGGGCACCTCGACCATGGGCACCTCGACCCGGAACTACAACTAACAATGGGGACACCTCGACCTTGGGCACCTCGACCCAAACTGATACTGATGTGGGCCTCGCCCTCGGATTGACACTGATGTAGGCCTCGCCCCAAACTGATACTGATATGGGCCTCGCCCCCAGACTGATATATGGGACTCGCCCCCAGACGGATACTGATATGGGCCTCGCCCAAACTGATACTGATATGGGCCTCGTCCCAAACTGATACTGATATGGGCCTCGCCCCAAACTGATACTGATGTGGGCTCGCGTCCGACTGATACTGATATGGCCTCGCCCCAATTGATACTCATATGGGCCTCGCCCAAACTGATACTGATATGGGCCTCGCCCCCAGACTAATACTGATGTGGGCCTCGCCCCAAACTGATACTGATATGGGTTTCGCCCCCAAACTGATACTGCTATGGGCCTCGCCCACAGACTAATACTGATGTGGGCCTCACCCTAAACTGATACTAATGTGGGCCTCGCCCCCAGATTGATGCTGATGTGGGCCTCGGCCCCAGACTGATACTGATGTGGCCTCGCCCCCGACTGATACTGATATGGGCCTCGCCCCCACTAATACTGATATGGGCTTCGCCCCAAACTGATACTCATTTGGGCCTCGCCCAAACTGATACTAATATGGGCCTCGCCCCCAGACTAATACTGATGTGGGCCTCGCCCCAAACTGATACTGATATGGGCCTCGCCCAAACTGATACTGATATGAGCCTCGCCCCCAGACTAATACTGATGTGGGCCTCGCCCCAAACTGATACTAATGTGGGACTCGCCCCCAGATTGATGTTGATGTGGGCCTCGCCCCCAGACTGATACTGATATGGGCATCGCCCCCAGACTGATACTGATATGGGCCTCGCCCAACACTGATACTGATATGGGCCTCGCCTCAAACTGATACTGATGTGGGCCTCGCCCCTAAACTGATACTGATGTGGGCCTCGACCCCAAACTGGTACTGATGTGGGCCTCGCCCAAACTGATATTGATATGGGCCTCGCCCCAACTAATACTGATGTGGGCCTTGACCCTGTGACTCATCTCTAAAAACTGATGCTGAAGCTAATGTGGGCCTCGGCCTTAGGACTTATCCCCGAAACTGATACTGTAGCTGATGGGCCTCGACCCTGGACTCATCCCTGAAAACTGATGCTGTAGCTTATGTGTCTCCATACTCGGAGTGCTATACCTGGAAAAGACTGATAATGATGTGGGCCTCGCCCCTAGAGTGCCATACCCAGCAAAGACTGATAATGATGTGGCATCGCCCCCGAGTGCCATACTCGGCAAGGATGCTACTGATGATGTGGGCCTCGCCCCCAGATTGCCATACTCAACAAAGACTGATAATGATGCAAATGATTTATTTCAACATACTATATGCTCTCCTCGAGACAATCTTAATAGCTAAACATATTTTCGTCCTCAACGAATGCTTCGTGTCGAAACCAGAGAACCTTCAAAGTACTTGATACACTCAATTTCGATTGTCTGAATGATTGATCTGAACTAGACTCTTAGTGTGTGTGTGTGCTAAGGCTCTTTAGCAGCTTAGTCCTTAAGTAAGCCAACTTAGTGATTTCGTTTCAGAGAATCGAACCAGTGGGTCTAACCAACCTGGATGTCTTAATCACATTCTGTGATTACTTCAGCATACTCAATATGATATGGTTTTCATTTTTTTTCTTTTGGTCTCTTCTTTTCATTTCGGATTTTTTTTTTTTTTTTTTTTTTTTTTTTTTTTCTTTCTTTTCTCTTTTTTTTTCTGACAACCTACCCTTTAAGGTAGCATTTCTCCTCATGGTGGTCCTAATACTCGCCTATGGGTAGCTTCACGCTTATCGGTTATAAGTGGTCTATTTTCTTTCTTCTTTTTATTTCAGAGACTTATTTTTATTTCCAACCATATCATACATCATAGCATCAGTAAACAAGTGTGGACACCCAGGCAAACAGTCATTCACAATACATCATCTCTTCAACTAGTCACCTCGTAACTACTCAGGTTTCTACTGCTAGGATTTTGTAATCAAGTGCTCGTGATTCTAACTGAGATCAATCCATTCAGGATACCGGAAGAGAGCGTGTCTCGCACTTATCGTTTCTAGGGTTTCCCCTACAGCATATCAATGTAGTCATCGGACATATGTCTAACTATTAAAAACTTCTCTCACTCTTCATTTTTTTTTCATTTTTATTTATTATTTAAATAACATAAAATAAACAAGATACTAATACATAAGACTTAGAGGTTAAGATCCAGATTCAGTTTATGCTTTTTACCACGATCATCCTCGGACCATTTGATCTCGAAAAGGATAGGGTCCACATGCGGTTCAAATGCCAAGATTTGGTCAATTAAATCCTGGGCAGTTCTGGCTGTGAAAAGGAGTTCGTTAACAGGTTTTGTTACGAACCCATTTCTTCGGTTGTCTTCAAGAAACACATAAAGAAAAGCATAAAATCCATCAACGTTAAACAATCCAAGAGGTTTCTGGTGTATGTTCAGGTTCGCCCAAGATAACACTATAAACATTTCCTCCAACGTGCCCAAGCCTCCTGTAGAGCAATAAAGGCCACGGTTAATCATTTCCACCAGTCGCTCTGACATTCCCGGCACGAGCAATCTTCTCTGTTTGATGGTCCTATCAGATTCGCCTCCGCCAAAGGTTTTGGGATGATTCCCAGAACTGGACTGCCTCTGTCATGTACAGCCTTTGAAACAATTCTCATCAGTCCAAGATTGCCTCCACCGTATATTAAGTGCATATTCCGTTCAGAAATAACTCGACCCTATTCTTGTGCTGCCTCTATGTATTGCGGTTTAGTACCCACACTGGTACCGCAAAACACACAAATGTTCAACAACTCGTCTTCTTGAAGTGGCTTCCATTTCATCTCTTTTACTTTACTGGATGTATATTTGAATGTGTTGAGGAGAGAAATATTGAGCTGAATTTATAGTACTTAAAAAAGGATGAGTAATAATTGTACTAATACCTTTTACCGAATGGTGGTTAGCTAAACCACAAAAGAGGTCACGAGAAGTCAAAAGGTCACTGGATCATGTCTACGAAAACAACAAAAGAAATCATGAAATGTCAAAAAGTTATGGATTCCATCCACGAAAATAAAAGAAAATGCCAAAAGAAGTCCTAAAAGGTCAAAATTTGTGGATCTTGTCCACGAATATAACAGAAAATAACAAAAGAAGGCAAATCAAAGCAATAATTAAAGCAAAGGAATTATGTACTCAATACGCCTCTTGTTGGCATAAGTTCGTTAGGATGCGTCTCATGAATTCTTCTTTTACTCTACCACCACTAATGAATTAGCTCTCATCTTTGTGATTGCCAAGCACCATTCCCTCTGTCTTAAAATGCCATGTAATTGCTTTTAACCTACCAAAATACACACACAAAATAAAAATTCTACGACATGTATACACAAAACATGAAAATAGAAATCGCAACAAAGTGTATGGGTTGCCTCCCTGTTAGCACTAAATTCATCGTCTTCAGCCAGATATGACCGAAACCATCTGTCAATGTGTCTTCAATGTCATCCTCAGTGCTTGTGTCACCTTTTGATCTTTGCCGTTTTCTTTTTCTTTTTTCTCTTCTTTAAAACCTGCGAACACAACAACACACAAAATAAATATGTGTGCATGTAATATATACGTATGCAAGTGTAGAGGTCCTCTCTGTTCATGATGGGTGAGACCCTCATTGTACTCCTCGGCGCCATATGTATGTGGTCGTCCCTGCTAGTTCTCTCTTTCTGTTTAAAACCTGCAAATATAGGACAAACACAAGAATTGCAAGTACGTTACGTGTATGAATGTATGCATGGATGAATTTCCTATCCCGTTGGGTTAGGTCTTCCGCCAATTCTCTTGGTGACTGCTCAGTCTTCTCTCCCTCAGGCTCAATACAAACTTCAGTCTGTTAACATTGATCAGCTCAGTGAACTCATTCTCTTTTAAATCTGATAGTCCTCACACTGCCCTGTTTCCCATTGCTGAATGACTTATACTGTCTTTTCTGCTTACTTCTTCCGAGGATTCCCTGATGGTCTTTCCATTCTGATTGTAAAACTTTCTGTTATCGATTATACCGAGTACGGTCAAACTGGCCACAACATTAGTCAGAACTTGCAACATCTCAATAATTTCAGTTACTTTAATCTCCAATTGATCCAGGCATGATCTCTCGTTTGCTAACTTGCTCATATTGACTGACGGTCTCTTGACGAGTCTCTCTGCTTTCCAACCCAAGGGAATCTATGCTGGCTTTTAAGACACAAAAGGGTTAATATGATGCGTGTATGCATGAGTTGCATGTCATGTATGCAATGTAGAGATAAATAAGCTTATAAAATAATTTGCACTAATTGGCCCATTATCATTTTAAAGCTTCAATCACATCATTGCGCGGTGCAAACTTGTCCCAGTTGAAAAGGCCCAACAAGTTTATACTTTTACGATAACATGGCTAACGACTTCAAATAATAAGAGGCCTAAACACAAAATGGCCCATCGGCATTTTAGAAGCTTTT